>PVIY010038360.1:0-23962 GCA_004026745.1 Myrmecophaga tridactyla | reverse complement strand
TGTCTGATGCTCCTTTTAGCTACTATATCAACAGAAGAGTAGAACATATGGAATAAAAATAAATAATAGGGGGAACAAATGTTAAAATAAATTCAGTTTGAAATGCTAGTGGTAAATGAAAGCGAGGGGTAAGTGGTATGGTATGTATAATCTTTTTTTTCTCTATGATCATTTTATTTCTTTTTCTGTTGTCTTTTTATTTCTTTTTCTAAATCGATGCAAATGTTCTAAGAAATGATGAATATGCAACTATGTGATAATATTAAGAATTACTGATTGTATATGTAGAAAGGAATGATAGCTTAATGTTTTTTTGTCAAGTTTTTTTTAATTAATAAAAAAAGTTTAAAAAAAAAATGACCCCCAATATGCTCAAGGAGATGAAGGAAAATGCAGAGGAAGCACTAAAGGATACCAGCAAAACAATAATTGAGCAATGTGAGTCTACGTAAGGAGTAGAAATTTAAAAAAAACAAAAGAAGAACTACTGAGTTGAAGACCACAATAACTGAAATAAAAAATTCCTAGGAAGGTTTTTTTTTTTGGCATGGGCAGGTACTGGGAATCGAACCTGGGTCCCTGGCATGGCAGGCGAGAATTCTGCCGCTGAGCCACTGTTGCACTACCCCCCAAGAGGGTTTCAAGAGCGGACTGGAGGTGGCAGAAGATAAAATCAGCAAACTTGAAGACAAGGCAATAGAAATAATTCAAGCTGAGGAACAAAAAGAAAAAATCATTATAAAAGGCAAAAAAGCCTAAAAGACCCCAGAACAATATCAAGGGTATAAATATATGCATGATGGGGTCCCAGAAGGAGATGAAAGAGAGAAAAGGGCAGAAGGAATATTTTCAAAAGTAATGACAGAAAACTTCCCAAACGTAGCCAAAGGTGTGAATATGTATACCCAAGGGCCCAGAGAACACCAGACAGAATAAACTTTAAAAGAAATACACCCTGTCACATGCTGGTCAAACTATCTAATGCAAAGAACATGGAAAGAGTTCTGAAAGCTGCAAGAGAAAAACAATGTGTTATGTACAAGGGAATACCAGTTAGATTAAATGCCAGTTTCTCATCAGAAATCATAGAGGCAAGAAGGCAAGTATTTCAAATACTTAAAGTTCTGAGAGAAAACAATCTTCAACCAAGAACTTTATATCTGGTAACACTTTCTTCCAAAACTGAGGGAAAGATTAAGTCATTCTCAGATAAACAAAAACTAAGGGAGTTTATTACCACTAGACCTGCCCTACAAGCAATGCCAAAGGGAGTTCTTCAGACTAAAGGGAAAGGACCCCAGGCAGCAATTGAATGTGGCATAAAGAACTACAGTAAAGGTAACAATTTGGGAGAATTAAAATGCCAATATTACTGTAGTGTATTGTTTGGCACATAACACCACTTCTTATATCCTACAAGTGGTAAAATGCAAGTGCATAAAAATGAATGATAATCTATGGTTTTTGACAGACAAAACATAAAGATATAAATGGTAACAAGTAGAAAAACAGGTGGAGTGGGTCAGAGGGATATAGAAACTGTGTATGTGCATGTTAATGAAATCAAATAGGTATCAAATCAAATATGACTGCTATATATTTACTAAGTTAAATTCTAACCCTATGGTAAAAAACAAAGAAAATACATGAAGAATACAGAAAGGAGAAGGGACTCAACATGATACAATATGAAAAATTAAAAAAATGAAAGTAGGCAATAATAGAAGACTTGAGGGACAAAAAAAAAAGATATGACTTACAAAGACTAAATAACAAAGTAGCAAAAGAAAGTCCTGCAATATCACTAGTTAATTTAAATGTAAATGGATTAGACTCTACAGTCAAAGGCAGAGATTTGGTAGAATGGATGAAAAAAAAAGCATGACCCAAACATATGCTATCTAGGATAGAACTATCTTAAATTCAGGGGCATAAGTATGTTGAAAAATAAAAGGATGAAAAAAGATACCATGCAAGTAGCAACCAAAACAGAGCTGGGGTAGTTACACTAATATCAGATAAAATTGACTTTAATTCAAAAACAAAGACCATCATTAGAAAACAAAAAGGGGTAAATTCAACAAGAAGATATAACGATTATAAATATATATGCACCTACAAACAGAGTCCTTAAAATATGAAGTAAACACTGAAAAACTTTAAGGAAGAAATTGATAGTTCTACATTAATAGTATTGACTTCAATACACCATTTTCAATACGGATAGAGCATGTAGGCAGAAGATCAATAAGGAAACAAGACAATACTCTAAGCTGACACATCTAACAAATATATATAGAATTCTTCAACAAACAACTACAAAATACATATTCTTCTCTAGTGTACATGGATCATTCTCTGGAATAGAACACATCTTAGGTATAAAACAAGTCTCAATAAATGAAAAATATTTAAACCATACAATGTCTCTTTGCCAACCATTATGGAATGAAGCTAAAAATCACTAACATAGGGAGAAATGGAAAATTCATATATATGTGGAAATAAAGCAATGTACTTTTCAACAATTGATTAGATAAAGAGGACAAATTTCTAGAAACACACAAACTACCTACAGTGACTCCAGAAGAAATAGAAGACCTCAACAAACCAATAATTTTAAATGAAATTGAATGAGAAATCAAAAACCTCCCAGCAAAGAAAAGCCTAGGACTAGATGGTTTCCCAGGGTAATTATACCAAAAATCCCAACAAGAATCAATACCAATCCTGTCAAACTTTTCAAAAAAACTGAAGAAGAGAGAACACTTTTTAATTCATTCTATGAGGCCAACATCACCCTCTGTAAAGGCCAGATAAAGATACCACAGGAAAAAAATTACAGGTCAATATCTCTTATGAATATAAATGTAAATATCCGCAACAAAATATTAGCAAAACAAATTCATCAGCATATTCAAAGGATTGTACACCATATTTAAGCAGGATTTATCCCAGGTGTGCAAGAGTGGTTCAACATAAGAAAATCAATTAATGTAATACACCACATAAAAAGAATAAAATGGGAAAAACACATGATCCTCTCATTTGATGCAGAAAAGGCATCTGACAAAATCCTGCACCACTTCTTGATAGAAACACTTACAATGCTAGGAATAGAAGGAAACATTATCAACATATAAAGGGCATACATGAAAAACTCACAGCTAACATCACACTCAATAGTGAAAGACTGAAAGCTTTCCCTCTCTGATCAAGAACAAGACAAGGATGCTCACCATCACTACTGTTATTCAACATTTACTAGAAGTACTTGCCAGAGCAATTAGGCAAGAAAAAGAAGTAAATGTCATCCAAAGATGACTTTTTGCAGATGACATGATCCTATGTACAGAAAACCCTGGATAATCCACAACAAATTTCCCAGAGCTAATTAATGAAGTCAGCTTAGTGGTGGGGTACAAGATCAACACCCCCAAGTCAGTAATGTTTCTATACACAAGCAATGGACAATCAGAACAAGAAATCAAGAAAAAATTCTATTCACAATAACAACTTAAGGAATAAAATCTAGGGGTAAATCTAACCAAGGATGTAAAGGACTTGTATACAGAAAACTATAAAACACTGCTACAAGAAATCAGAGAAGACCTGAATAAATGGAAGGCATTCCATGTTCATGGATTGGAAGATTAAATATTGTTAAGATGTCAATGTTACCCAAAGAAATTTATAGAGTCAATGCAATCCTAATCAAAATTCCAACAACCTTCTTTGCAAAAATGGAAAAGCAAATCATCAAATTTATATGGAAGGGTAAGGGGTCCTGAATAGCTAAAGCCATCTGGAAAAACAATAATGACATCGGAAGACTCACATTTTCTGATCTTAAATCTATTACAAAGCCACATCAATCTAAGCAGCATGACCCTGGCAAAGTGACAAACCTACAGATTAATAGAATCAAATTGAGAGCTCAGAAATCAACCTTCACATTTATGGCCAATGATGTTTGACAAGGGGTAAAGAGCACGCAACTGGGAAATAATAGTCTCTTCAACAAAAGATGCTGGGAAAACTAGATCTGTATTGCAAAACAATGAAGGTGGACCTCTACCTCATACCATATACAAAACTCAACTCAGAATGGATCAAAGACCTAAATATAAAAGCCATGACTATCAAACCCCTATAAGAAAATGTATGGAAGCATCTTCAGGACTTTGTGCTGGGCAATGGCTTCTTAGACTTTATACATCCAACACAAGCAACAAAAGAAAAAATAGATAAATGGGACCTCATCAAAATTTAAAACTTTTATGCATCAAAGAATTTTATCATTAAAGTAAAATGACCACCTACCCAGA
This sequence comes from Myrmecophaga tridactyla, assembly GCA_004026745.1. Lineage (NCBI taxonomy): Eukaryota > Metazoa > Chordata > Mammalia > Pilosa > Myrmecophagidae > Myrmecophaga > Myrmecophaga tridactyla. Next base: position 19,634 of record PVIY010038360.1, on the reverse strand, counting down.
GGGAGAAAATATCTGGAAACCAGATATCCAGTAAGGGTTTTATTATCCAGAAAATATAGATAAATCCTTCAACTTGACAGTAAAAAGACAAGTAAACCAATTTTTAAAAATGGGCAAAATACTTGAATAGACCTTTCTCCATAGAAGATATACAAGTGGCCAATAAGCACATGAAAAGATGTTCAACATTATTAGCCATTAGAGAAATGTAAATAAACACGACAATGAGATACCATTTCTATACACTAGAATGGCCACTATTTAAAAAACATACAATTACAAGTGTTGGAGAGGATGTAGAAACATAGGAACACTCATTCATTCCTGGTAGCAAAGTAAAATGGAGCAGGTACCATGGAAGACATTTACTTAAGTCCTCAGAAAGTCAAGTATAGAATTATCATATGACCTGGAAATCCTATTTCCAGATATATACCTAAAGGAATTGAAAGTAGGGACTGAAACAGATATTTTCACACTGATGTTCATAGTGGCATTATTCACATTTGCCTAAAGATGGAAGCAGTCCAAGTGTCCATCAACAAATGAATGGACCAACAAAATGCGGTTTATATACACAGTGGACTATTATTCAGCCATAAAAAGGAATGAAGTCTTGGGTCACGGTGGCTCAGTAGGCATAGTTCTCGCCTGCCACGCTGGAGACCCGAGTTCCTTTCCCCGTGCCTGCCCATGCAAAAAAAAGGAATGAAGTCCTGATGAAACTTGAAGATATCATGTTGAGTGAAATAAACCAGGCACAAAAGGACAAATATTGTGCGATCTCACTGATATGAGTTCAAAAGAATAAGCAGACTCACAAAGTCAGAATCTAGAATATTGGTTACTAGGTGATGGGGTGTGGATAGCAAATCGGAGTTGTGATTTTTAGAAGGTGTATGAACCCCCAAAAGACCATGTTCTTTTAATCCATCCCTATTGACTGTAAGTCTGCTCTGGATTAGATTATTTCTACTGAGATGTGATCAACCTCATTCAGTGTGGGTCTTAATCCTTTTATTGGAGTCCTTTGTGAGAGGATAAATGACACACAGAAGCTAAGAAAGACAGAAGTTAACACAGAAAAAAAGAAAACCTAAGAGAGACAGAAGCTAAAAGAGAGAAGCATGCAAACGCCCGGAGAGGAGGCCAATGATGACAGAATTGGAAGCAATGAAACCTGAGAGGGAGAGACCAGCAGAGATCGAATGTGCCCTCCCATGTGACAGAAGATTCAATAAGTTATAAGCAGAGAGCCCGACATACTCCTTAAATAACAAGTTCCCTTCACTTCCCCCTAAAAATGACAATGATAAAGCTCATGATTTAATCATTAAAACATAACGTTACAGATGCAAGGCACTCTCTTCCACCCAGTTCCCAACCACTTTTTCTGATTCCTTGATCTGAAAAAGCTTTGGCATTTCTCTTTCTCCTATTTAATGGGGGAAAAGCCACAACCATTAGGGAAAATGGAACTTTGAGGAAAAAAAAAAAGTACCCATAATTTCATCGTCGTAACACCATGACTTGCTTGCATTTTTGCCACGGTCTGGCTTTTATACAAAGGGGTTACATTTTCTCCACAATCTAAGCAGGATATACTTCTCAGGGTATAATCTCTTTTAAAGTACTAATAGATTTATTCCAGGTGCTAGTGGGAAGAAGCTGAAGAAAAACAAATGGAAGCCTGAGGGGGTGTTAAAAGTTCTTTTATGATATTCAAATCTTTTCCCAGCACAGAAACTTCACAAAGAACTCCTCTGCAGTTTTCGTTGCCCAGGGCTGTTTCTTTAAATTGTTTGACGTCAGAGCAGGAATGCTATAGCAACAGTCTGTCAAACTGGAATTAACTCAGAAGAAAGATGGGGGTGGGGAAGAGGAAAACTGCTCCAGGGCGGTACTGAGTTCAGAGGGCGCAACTGGATAGATACATCTATTTTATGACCTTTTCAAACATAAAACATCGAAGGTAATGTGAGATTGTGCTCTTGATTTCAGATGCACATGGTGTTGGAAGTTTGCAGAGATGAGTGGCTTGACAATTATCTGCAAGGCCTTCCCGTGCCATCAAGGACAACAGTAACAATTATATCCAAGTTATTGTTTGGAATCATTTACTTAAAAGGCAGATCAGTGCTGAGGTTACTTCATTTAGTATTTTAGCGCCTTTATGACGTAGGTTTTCACTGTCGGATTTCACGGATGAGAAAACTGAGGCCCCGAGGTGGTACAGGGTCACAGGACTAGAGAGAGTAGACCTGGGACTACAACGCAATTTTGTCTGATTCTGGGCTTCAGTTTGGTCTCTAACATTTAGAATTCTAAATGTTCAACCTAAGTGGGATCCTGGGATCTTCTAGCTCAGCCCCACGACCCGGCCATCGAGCAAACTAAAGCCTGTGCGGTGCCAGGAAGCTTCAGACGGGCCAGACTCAGGAGTCAGCTTCGGCATCCAGGCGCCACACCAGCAAGAAAACGAAACTGCCCGGGATTGACTGTTTTTCTTCTTCTAGCAGGAAACAAGAGAGAAAATAGGAAGCAGCAGCTCCGAGCGGTTACCGCTCTCCGCGCTCTTCTCAGGGTCTGCGCGCGCCCGCTGCACGTCCCCGCCGCCCGCGCGCGCCTCGGGGCCCGCGCCCCTCTAGTGGCGCCACGTCTCCGCCCCCGGCCGCGCGCTGCGGAGTCGGCAGCCGGGCGGCGCGGGCCAGGGTGTGGCCGGCTGGGCTCGGTGGGGCTCGGCGCTGCGCTGTGCTTTGCACGCCGGCTCGGCTCGCTGGAGGCCGGCGAGCGCCCAGCGCACCCGGCGGGACAGCCCGGCCCCCACGTGGCGAAGCTCCCTGCAGGTAGGTTGCGGGCGCGCGAGCCGCGCTGGGTCGGTGCGTACTGCTGGCCAACCCCGGGCGAACCCCAGGGGGCTGGAGGGCGGCCTAGGAGGATCCCCGACCCGGCAGCGGCGCGGGGCCGGGCGGCGGGCTCGGGGCGGTGCACCCTGCCAGGGAGAGTCGGACAAGTAGAGTGCACCCCGGGTGCGCTCGGGTCGCGGGCTGGCACCGGCCCCTCAGCCGCCTCCTCCCGTACTTCCTGGGCCGCTCGGACCTCCGGCTCCGGGAAGCGAGGGGGCGGTGGGCACTCCGCCGGCTCGGTCGCCCTCAGATTCCCCTCCACGCCCCGATCCCCCTCCCGAGGCACCCGGAGCTTGAGTTGTGCGCCCCTAAGGTAGCGCTGCTCGCGGATCGCCTAGAAGGGCTCGGGCGCAGAGCGTGAAGCCAGCTCGTCAAAGTTCTGCGCCGGCTGCTCAAAACTACTTCGGTGGCTTCGAGTCTCCTGTATTTGTGAAATGATGTCCGACGTTTTTGGAGAAAATTAATGGGTTTCGAATGCTTGTTCAGTTCGGCCCGTAATCAAGGGTTTTTTCCCTTTCCTCTCCATATTCTTTTTCTGCTTCAGAACACAAATGATTGCCCTATCCTCTGATACTTGATAAAAGAAGATTGAACTTCCAAAAGTTTGAAAAACAGAGTTAATTTTCTTTAGAGGAGCAAAGCTTTGTTATTCTACATCTATCTTTGTCTCCACTTTTCTCTCAGTCCTTTTCTTTCTCTTCTAGTAAAGGATCTTCGCTTTCTTTTTTAGTAAAGGATGAGAATATATCGTTCTTCTTCGCAGCTACTGTCAAAATTAGCACCTACTGGGAAGTTTTTTCTTCAGACGTTCAGAAGTCTATCACAGTGTTGCAAACTGAGATTATGACCTGTGAGTACATCTAGAATAGAAATAGAATATGTACTTAAGATGAAATGAACAGTCATTTCTAATCAGCTAGGGAAACTACAATCTGTATACATTTAAAATAGTTTGCTTTGCTATATTACAACTCCTCAGTGCGGGGCTTCTGACTTGTTACTCATTCTAGACTCCTATAATTCGTTTTGGTGTTTGGTTAACCATCATTTCAGGATTTTCCAGGTTGCATTTTCGTTTGTAGAGGAATTTGAAACTTTAAAAATATGGTTGAAACTGAACGTCGTCAACCCTTTTGTGTATATGCATTTATAAAATTGTCAAACCGGTCAGTACGGCTTGTGATACGTTTATGTTCATCTCTTTGTGAACCTTAGGCTTTATTTAAGTAACTACCCTCAGTCGTTGGTCTTTTCTAACCCTTAGAATTGGTTTCTTTTAAGTCATTGACCTGAAATATGTCAACACTATTTTTACACTTTAAATAGACTCTGGGGCAATTTTAAAATTAAAATTTGGAACCAAGTGTTTGACATTTTTCTGCTCTTAGGGAACACTGCCTGAGATGGTGTGACTGCTCTGATTTCTTCCAGGCGTGTTACTGAAGTCCACTGGTATGTTACTAGTTTCTTTCCCTTGTTAATTAGTTTAATCTGCCTTTGTTGTGGAAACTAGTGAACATCTGTTCTGGGTCAGGGGAGATACTATACATTATTTTATTTATAGCACATGCTATCTTGGCCAAAGAGATGATATGGATATACTTTTACAGGTGTACATCCTGAAGCATGTGGCTCAGAGATGTAAAGTAACTTGCAAATGGTCTGTTCTTAAGGATTCTGTTAAGTAATTCAACTGAGATTAAATATGCCTTCCCCTGCATCGTTCCCTAACTTCGTTCAGGTTTTTTACTCAGGTTAACCTTTTAAAAAATAGCCTCTCTAGCTACCCTGTAGCCTCTTGCACTTTTTTTTAAAATGACATATTACTTATCTCTATTTGAACTTGTTCTTTATTTATGTGCTTTATTATCTGTCTTCTAGATAGATACAGAATAAAGCTCCATGACGACGGGGACTTCTGTTTGTTTTGCTTCTTGCTGTAGCCTTGGGGCCTGGAATATGCCTGGCACATTATTGGACTCAGCTACTTGTTGAATGAATGAATACATGCATGAATTAATATTTGCCAACTCTGGCTGTATTTTAGCCAACTCTATTTCAGATGGAGAAGGCTGTTTCTAGAGAATCCTATTATGTTAGTGCTGTTTACACTTTTTTGGAGTTGCTGCTGCAGCTTCCCTGGAAGCTAACTGGTTGTCAGCTTTGAAGGTTTCACATCTCCACCTTTCTTTCCTCTGCCCTCTGGTGGAGGTAGGATCAGTAAGCAGTGGATGAGCAGAATAGGTCCTTAGGGAGAGACCCAGAATGGACTTTGACCCCAAACTGGATCATTAACTTCTAAATTACAAAAACCTAAACAATCGAATTTTAGGTTTGATAAAATTATAATAAGATTGTAAACTAATCCCCAAACTAATCATAATAAGATTGTAAAGGATGAAAAGAAAAAGGGCAATAGATGTGAAGAGCTGTCCGGTTTAGGAAAAAAAATAAAACTGTTAGCTCCCACAAATGTTTTTTTGTTTGCTTTTTTACTTTTTTTTAAAAAAATATTTTTATTGACAGATCTTCACACACATACTATTCACACTATGGTGAATAGTCAGTGGCTCACAATATCATCACAGAGTTGTGTATTCATCACCATGATAATTTTTTTTAATTAAAAAAATTTTTTAAACATAATAACATACAAACATGAACATTCTTACCATATGATCATTCCATTCTTGGTATATAATCAATAACACATAATACCATCACATATTCATCACGAAGATCATTTCTTAGAACATTTGCATCAATTCAGAAAAAGAAATAAAAAGAAAAAAACTCATGCATACCATATCCCTTACCCCTACCTCTCATTGATTGCTAGTATTTCCATCTACCCAATATATTTTAGCCTTTGTTTCCCCTATTTTTTTCTATACCCCTTATCACTCCCTTTCATTGATCACTAGCATTTCAATCTACTAAGTTTATTTAGCATTTGTTCCCCCATTATGTATTTATTTTTAATCCATATGTTTTACTCAACCATGATCATTTTTTAGAACATTTGTATCACTCCAGAAAAAAGAAATAAAAAAGAAAAAACTCATACATCCCATACCCCTTACTCCTCTGTCTCAATTGACCACTAGTATATCCACTACCCAACTTATTTTACCCTTTATACCCCTTATTGTTTATTTATTTATTTATTTTATTATTATTTTTTTAAATTTGCATATGGGCAGGAGGCATCAGGGATCGAACTCCAGACCTCCAGCACGGCAGGTCGGAGCTCTGCCTGCTGAGCCACGGCAGCCGCCCTGTTTATTTATTTTTATCCATGTTTTTTTAATTCATCTGTCCATACCCTGGATAAAAGGAGCATCAGACACAAGGTTTTCACAGTAACACAGTCACATTGTAAAAGTTGTATGTTTATATTCTACAAATGTTCTGATTACGTAAAATAATTCCTGCTAAGTATACTTCTTTCACTTAAAATACCTTTAATATACTTTTTATCTTTGGTTCAAAGACCTCTTTTTCTCAACTGTAATAATAATCTCAGTTAACATTTATTCACTTTACCATTGTGTCAGTTAACATCTACCAGTGGAGAAGCCAGATTCAATCCCTGGCCATTGGGTACTCACTCTTGGTCATTTCACCTCACTACCACCTTCCTTCTGTCCTGTGGATGTTACAGGCACAACAGAATTTCCTTTGGTGCAATAGTTGTGAATAAAAAATGCTTAATAAGGTCACAGCATATGCTCCACATACCGTTTTCCCCATCGTGCATTATGGAGAGCATTTCCTTCCAGCATTGCTGAGAAGTATGTGCTATTTATCTGTTTGAAGTAGAAATCACAAAGAATAATTTCTATACTTGTGCACTTCTGACTTGCTGAAGTAATGTAAATTTAAAGTTTTTCTTTAGGTCTCTGTTCAATATTGAAGGCAGTAAACAGCCTGAGACTTTCTACTCTTTTGGCTTTAGCAGGGTTGACTCCTCTACTGTATGACTCGTGCCAAGGAGACTTAGCACACCTTGCTGGGTGTATCAGCTCAAGCTGTTCTAGAGAAATAGAAACGATAGGAGATATATAGCTGTAAGTATATAAAGACCTTTATTTTATGGAATTGACTCACAAGATTGTGGGGGTTGGTAAGTCTGAAATCTGTAGGGCAGACTGGCAGTTCAGACAAGAGTTGATCTTTACTTGGGGTAGAATTTCTCTGAGAAACTTCAGTTTTACTCCTATGGCTTTCACTGACTGGTTGAGGCCCAAAACACTTTTTCGATAGTAATCACTTTTACTTAAAGCCAACTGGTTTGAGATGTAATCACATGTATAAAAAACTTTACAGCAACACCTGGGTTTGATCAAATAAATGCGTATACAACCTAGCCAAGGTGACGGCTGGGAGGGCCAGTTCCCACTGCATGCATAGCTTACATTAAGAACCCAAAACGAACAGTTTGTCAAGGGATATCATTTCATGTTTTAGTGTTGGCACCTTTACATAGAATTATAATGTTCTCTTCTTAATAGTAGTATCATATTTAATCATACGGTTGTACCAAATCTGTTTCCTATGTTTATATTGCTGAGTTTTTGTGAAACAGTTGAGTATTGAATATTTGTGAACATTAATCTTAGGTGTTTGAAGTATCGTGTTTTTAGAATCCTTACCATTTCTACTCTTGGCATTAGCTTGTCATATACCATTTCACCTATAGAGAATGGATATAATCTGTCCCATAAAGTGAGAACACTGCCTGGCGAGGGATAAAGATGAGCGCTGCAGTCCCTACGCTCCAGCGCCTGATTTCTGGGCTCTTACATGGGATTTTTTATATTTTTGCCTTGGGTAATGTTTAGCATTGACTTGACTAGGGTCTTTTTCTCCCCACCATGAGTTCTTCACCTAAACACCTTCACACAGGAATTGTTTAAAATGTGAAAATTGGGCTTTAGTGATTTGATAATGTGAAATTAAAAACCTAGTATTGCGGCTTAAACTGAATAAGGCTTTGTTGTCTCACTGGCATGTGACAGAGACTATATGATGTATTTAGGATCATGAACAAGGCTTATAGCAATCAGTTTTTATAAGAAGTAGCTTAGAATCTTTTTTTTACTTTGTAAAAATATACTTTGTGATTCTAGACTCCTGTTAATTGTATAATGTGTATTAAATGAAGCATGGTAAATAGTTAATTACTTAAGGAAATTGAAATTTGCCCCAAGGGATCTTCATTGCATAAATTACTCATTAAAGAGGCTTCTGGGAAAGCTGTTGGGGACAAAAAAAATTTTTTTAAATGTGAAATCCTCCTTGTAGGTTGAAAAAGCAAAAAAATTAGTATGTAAATTTTAAAAAGTTGACCTTATTTTTGTAAAGCCTCAGAGCCGTTTCAAGCATGTAAATATCTTTAAAGCTTAGATCTTGATTTACCTGGTCTGTGTTAACCTTTACCTAGGGAAATTAAAGTTTCTCAGCAAGGGACGTCATTATGTTCATATTATTAAATGTGCCACCAGGAAAGCTTTTGGGGGAAGAATGTAAACAAAGCAAAATAAAAAAGGCCCCTCCTTGCCTTCAGACATGAAGAAGGGGGAAATGTCTGTGTGTGTTTCATTCCTGGCCATGTGATTATTAACCCTTTAGTAGAGCCTGTCTTTGTAGACTTTGGAGGTGATGGAAAGGCAGGTTCTGACCTGGTGGCGAAGCAGCGAGTCATGTATTTCCCTAACGCTGCTCCATAGCTGTGCTGGCACATGTGACAGTGAGTGTGGCAGGACGGAAACAGCAATTAGAAGATCTGAGTAGGAGAACAAAACCAATTGCGAATGTTGGGTGTATTTTTTTTTTTTTAACTCAAAATTTCCCATTTTTATCACTTACATGTATACAGTTCACTGGTATTAATTATAAATATAACTTACCAAAAGTTTTTGTCATCACCCGAACAGAAACTGTACCCTCACTAGGCAGTAATTATTCTTCTTTCCCTCCCATCCTCACCTGGTTTTGATTGCTTTTCTTGTGAGAAATTCTAACATAGAATTTCTTTTTATATATACGTATATTTTTCTCAAGAAATCTTCTCACATGTACAGTCCATACGTGTGTACAATCAGTGGCTCACAGTATCATCACATAGTTGTGTATTCTTCACCATGATCATTTTTAGAACATTTGCCATCAGTGCAGAAAAAGAAACAAAAAGTAAAAAGAAAAAACATATAATCCCACATCCCTTTCATTGACCAACAGTATTTCAGTCAACCCAATTTTTACCCTTTATCCCCCCTTATTATTTATTTATTTAGCCTTATTTTTTTACTCTTCTGTCCATACCCTGGATAAAAGGAGCATCAGACACAAGGGTTTTACAATCACATGCTCACTTGTAAAAGCTATGTAGTTATACAATCAATCGTCTTTAAGAATCAAGGCTAGTGGATCCAGTTTCAGGTACTTCCCTCCAACCACTCCAACAGACCACAGACTGAAAAGGGATAGCCATATAATCCGTTAAGAATAACTTCAGGATAACATCTTGACTCTGTTTGAAATCTCTCAGCCCTCGAAACTTTATTTTGTCTCATTTCTCTCTTCCCCTTTTTGGTCATGAAGGCTTTCTCAATCCCGCAATGCTAGGTCCCGCCTTACCCTGGGAGTCCTGTGGTTGGGTCTTGAATATAAAAGCCATGTTGGGGGAGGGAGCTGGAGATGGGATGGAACCTCAGGTAACTAGTGTAAGTTAATAGTTAGCTATTAGACTAAACCAGATGACAAATGTATGCTATTTGGAAAAGAATGTGTGATCTTGAAGTAGCAGATGTGGATCTGCTCATCTCAGCCCAATAACATCCAGGTGCACTTGGGTTTTCATTCCTAAAACCCACCAGATTTAGCTCATGCCTGGCAGCTGGACATTTTTTATGTTAGGAAGAATGAAATCTGCAGTGAGAGAACGACAGTGATTGCTATACAATATTGTTTCTACTTAGTATTGATAAATAAAAATCACCTTCTGCATTTCAGAATCCACGTTCCTTTTTAGTTAATTCCAAAAATAAATGAAACACTGTTTTGTCTTGGTGGGTATTTTCTCAAATACTCTGCTCCTTTAAAAAAATTATTGTATTTAAGCCTTAACAATTTTTTTTAAGCATTTCTTCTTCCAGGTGTAATGATATTTCAGGATGAAAGGACTGCTTAGTTCTTAAGCTGTCCTTCCTAGCTCTGGTGTTTATTTCATTAGCGTACTTCTAAACTGAGTGACGCAAGAGCAAATAAGTACATTGTTTTAAAGCAGGCTGTGGCTGCCAAAATAAATCAAAATTTTTACAGATGCACTGTTTTCCTCAAGGAAAGGGAAGATAATACTTGAAATACATCAGGAAACTGCTAATGATCTCTTTGTAAAAAATGTAAGTAGGGAGTATTGAGGAATATGAAATTTATGTGGGAACTTACTTCTCCATCTTTTGTCTCTATTGCTTCTTTCCCCATTCTGAGGCCACCCTTCAGGGAAAAAATCAAAATCTTGTCACAGTGCAGCTGTGGGAAATCAATTTGCTCTATTTAAAAATCAAATTAATAAGAATGGGGGTAATTTTCTTTTATAATTTGCATCCCCTCATATCTTTATTTTAAAACAGCATTTAGATGTTTTATTTAGGTAGGAAGATAATTTGTTTGTAGGAACTTCTTAATGCATAAACACACATTCTTGAACTTTCCTCTAATCAAATAGTTGTAGATGTGTTTCCTCGCATTAAAAAAGAGTTAGACCAGTGGTGATGAAACTCTAGCATGCCTCAGAATCGCCTGGGGAACCTGTTACAGCACAGATCGCTGGCCTCCACCTGTGATTCTGTAGACCTGGGAAGGGGCCTGAGGATGGGCGTTTCTAACAGGTTCCCAGGTGCTGCTGCTGCCGGACTGAAGGCCACTGATTTAAACCACATGGTTGAATTTGTGGTCATCAGCCGTGTTTCTTGCCGCCTACACCTAAAAGGTGTAACCTTAATGACACTGATTCAGACTGTATCGTGGCATTGCAGAGCCGAAGGTCACAGAGGCACGGGAATGGGCAGGCATCGGCTCTCCCTGTGAGAGAAAGGCGCAGGACTTCAAGCCATTGAGAAGTTTGATTTCTCCTTTTTCTCCCTCCTGTCCTTTCTCCCCCTTCGAACTGTTTTCCCGCAAGAGAGACCTGGGCTGTCACACAGGATTTTGTCCTCTCCCATGAAATAGAGCGAGGGAGGAAATACCATGGCCTCAGTGCTTCTTAAAGGGGTTAAGGAGAGAAAGAAATAGTTCCAGTGCAGTTACCTGGGGTAGAAGGGCCACCAAAAAAAAGGACCTCTTTTTGGTAGCGATTTTATTTTCCTTTTTCTGAGTTTAAAATGTGATTGGATTATATATGGACATAGAGATATCCTGAGTGATGTTTACAGTTTCAGCTTCTTCGTGTGTTTCCCTTGTTGGTTCAGATGAGCTCTGACTTGAAGTTCCAAGCATAGTTTTAAAAATGTGTTTTATATAATCTCCCAAACAATACCACGGGGTTGATACTAGTTTTCCCTCGGTACGCATGAGGGAATGGAGGTTCAGAGAAGGGAAACGATTTCCACGACTGCAATTGTGTGACGGAGCTTTGTGGAGTCATATTCTGGCTCAGTTAGGTTGGGTCTACGAACACCATGCTTAACGTTTCCTCACCTGCGGAGTGATAAAGTGTTACTAGCACCTATCTTCTGAGGTTGTTTTGATAAATAAATGAGTTACTATAAAGAGCTTTGAAGAGTGCTTGGCACAAAGGTATGGCTTATCTCCAATGTGGCCAACTCTACGTAGTATCTTTAAAATTCAAGTGCACTGAATTTTTGCCAGGTAATCTTGTATATATAACAACCTCTCAGTCACAATTTGGAAATCCAAAATGCGCTGAAATTAAAATTTTTTCATAGACCACTTAGTGGTTAAAATATCAGGTGATCTGAATTTAGTTGGTGGCAAAATCTCAGGTGAATTAATGGGAAGCTCTTCAATAGTCTGTTTTTTCTCTGTTAGTGTGGATATACTTATATTTTGCTGCAGAAATATTACTACTGCTACCCCAGGGTCCATTTGGGGTGTTATGTGATACATGATGAGCATACCTTTCTAAAACCTGAAATATTCTAAGTTCTGAAGCACATGTGGTCCTAGAGTTTAGGTAACAGATTGTGGACCTATGTGATTGTGTTGAAATGTCTGTCTTCCCTTTTTTCAGACTGTAAACCCCTTGAGAACTGGACCTGTATCTTATTCATAGCCCCAGTTCCTGGCAGATAATAGGCATCCAGTAAGTGTTTGGTGTGGTTGAAGAATGAACTATGCCAGAGACATAGCAGATAGATGAGGGAAAACATACTTGAGGGGCAGTATCCTATTTATTTCTTGGAAAATAAACGCACACAAACCAGGCTGCTATTAGTTTGCAAGAGGCTGGCTTTTACTTGTTGGGTGCTTAAAATGCTCCACGTAATGAGTAATTTGGTAGCAAATTTAAAAGGAAGAAAAACCCCCCAAATTTAGTGTCTTTTGCCACAATTACAGCATCTCTAATAGCTCTTTTCTTCTTTTATTGATCTGTTCCATGGAGCTCTAGATTTATGGCTAACTTCTTGAGAAAGAAAGCCATGTGGTCTATCTAAATATTGGCACCTCTGGGTGTGGTTGGGGTAGAGAGGGTGGAGTGTGGAGGTTATTGGTGGAGATGTGAGTTTTTAAATTCCTTGGCAAGAATGAGCATAAAAAATGGAATGATCATATGGTAAGAATGTTCATGTTTGTATGTTGTTATGTTTAAAAAATAAATATATGTAAATAAAAAGAATGAACATAGAAGCTTTAGATACCTTACCTGATTGTTTTTTTTTATTTTGTAAATAAAGTATAGGAATTATAGATCTGAATTGCAAAGAGAAAAGTATATTAGTGGATTCTAGTATTATAATAAACTTTTGAAATTAAATTTTCTAATGAATAGATTTCAACTTTTAGGAAGCAAAAATATTTTATGCCTACAATTTTTAAGCAAAACTTAAAATATTCTTTCATGCCTTGTATGAGCATGATTTCATGATCAGCATGAAAATTACTAGTAGCTGAGAAATCCTTATAGTCTCTTGTTTCATATAGATTAAAATAGCTTTTCACTAAACAGCAGTATAATTGTACAGACTACATAATGCCTTGCTTTAGTGAAAGTTCTGTGGACATTTTAAAAAGTGAAGTGAAAGGACCATTTGAATTATGCAACTGTATTTTTTTTTTCCCATTTTACTTAGCAACTTGGCTTGGATACAATGGCTCATTGGTATCTTTTGATATTTGTAACTGGTACAGCTGAACTTTTTAATGATAACTGATATGCTGCTTTTTGCTCAACTTAACAATGCTTTCACTATATGATAGTTATTTAAAATGTGTTAAATGAATCAAATATTCATGTTGAAAAAGTCAAGAAGTTAGTAATTGAAAATAAGAGCACTGTGCTCATATCGAACTAATTTGTTAGATTATTAGCCTAAAATTGCATAAGTCGAAAGAAAACAAGAAAAAAATGGCATGAGTCAGTCTCTTGAGTATCACTTCAAAGATTAATTGTGATAAACAGCTCAGATTTGATCTTGAGCAGAAATCACCATTGGTGAAATTCCTTGAATATTACACTGCACCCTTTTGATGAGATTTTTTTGTAAAGGAAGGTAGGGCTGCCTCATCTGTATCACATAGTCCTATCTTTTTTTCTCCCTGGAGGGAAGTTTCTTAATTAGCTTGTTGACGATAGAGCCCTGGGGAACAGCCCAGAAAAAACTAATCAGTGAAGTACGTACAGAGAGACTCCGGGGCCGGGTGAAAGCCCTGGGAGTAGAGCTTAAGTAAGAAGAGGGGCACAATCTTTCAGTTAAGCAGGGAGGTTTCATACAGAGTCAGAGCCTGGGTTCCAGAGGCATATATATATTGGGATTCAAATCCCCTGGCAACACCCAGTCTTAGGCAAATTGTTTAGCCTGTCTAAGCCTCAGTTTCTTTTTACCTTTTTATTTTGACTTCATTTCATTCCATTTATTTTGTTTTATTGTTTGCAGTGCCCTTTAGGTTGGGTTAAATATGAATGTTGGTTCATTACAACCTACTCATCTTTGATACTTGTATGACTCACTTTTAAATGTTTGTTTGCTTATTGAGAACATAGTAAACACCTGTAAAGCCAGTACCCCACTCAATAATTTGAAAATTAACAATTACTTGCAACTTGCTTTTAAAAGAATTTGTTACTTATGCATGCATTCCTAAACAATTTGTTATTTAGTTTTAGTTCTTTAGTTTTGCAAAAAGGGCATCATGCTGGTATGTGTTTTCTGGGGCTTGGTTTTTCTGTTTTGTTTGCCCACCCCCCAACATTGTTTTAAAGATTTGTTTATATTGTGTGTAGCTGTAGTTCATTCCTTTTCATTGTTGTATAATAATCCACTGTGAAAAGATGCTGCGATCTATCCATTGCCTTCTCAGTGGGCTTTGGATAGTTTAATCCATTTGGATAGTTGGTTGTAACAGCAATAGTTTGTTGCTATTAGAAACAGTGCCACATGAAGTGCTAGGGTTTCTTTTTTAAGGCTTATATGCCCAAAGTAGGGTTGAATTGTTAGGTTGAAAGATATGCATAGCTTAACCTTTGTTAGATATTGCCAATTTGTTTCCCAGAGACTTGTCCCACCAGAATATGTATTCCCATGTTTCGACAACCTTGCCGACCTGAGATAAACATTTTTGTCAGTCCAATGCGTGTGAAATCATGTTTTATTTTAACTTGCATTTTCCTGGTTTTTGGGACTAATATACGTAAAGGCCAATGTCTTTGCAGTTTTACTTGTTTTCCTATTGAGTCATTAGATTTTTTTTTTATTAGCTTCAAGGAATTGCCTTTGAACTCTAAATACTAACGCTTTATTTGAATTTTAGCTTTTTAGCAACTATTTTCTCTTAGTCTGTGGGAGAGTCCCCCACATGTTGATAGTATCTTTTTTAGAACAAAAGTTGTTTAATTTAGTGTCCAAATTATTGATTTTTATGGCTTGTACTCTTAGTATCTTGTTTAAAAAATTCTCTATCCTGAAGTCATAAAATTATTCTTTATTTTGAAATTTTCTCCTTAAAAATTTTACATAACTTGTATTACTTTTTTTTTTTTTTTTTGCATGGGCAGGCACCGGGAAGTGAACCTGGGTCTCTGGCATGGCACGCGAGAACTCTGCCTGCTGAGCCACTGTGGCCCGCCCACATTTTGTATTAAATTTATTCCTACATATTGCAGTCAAATTTTCCTCAAAAAGTTGTATCCCTTTAAAAATTTCTGTGCCTTTTATTTCTTTTTCTTTTCATGGTTGTATTGCAAAGACCTTCAGTAAAATATGTAATACAGGTGGTGATGGAGGCATTCCTTTCTTGTTCCTGATTTTGGTTGAAAGTTTCCAAAGCCTTACCATTAACAATGATGTTTGCTGTAGGTTCCTTTTTTTTTTTTTAATATTTTTCTTGTATATAACAAACATACAAACATTCTTGACATACAAACGTTCTATACACGATGTACTATCAGTGGCTCACAATATCATCACATAGTTGTGTAGTCATCACCAGGATCATTTTTTTTGAACGTTTGCATCTTTCCTTTTTGTAGGTTCTTGATAGTAATTATTTGTCAGGTTAAGGAAATTCTCTTCTGTGCCTAGAATTCTAACTGTTTAAAAATCATAAATTGTTGACTTTTTTCAAATGTTTTTTCTGCAAATATTGAAATGATTGTATTTTTTCTGCTTTGGCCTCTTGAAGCATCTTTCCTTCATAGATTTTTCTGAGATTGGAATGGCCTTGAATTTTGAAGAATAATGCTGTCATTTTTAGAGTTAGTTTTCCTTGTGTTAAAAAATTTTAGTTTGATGTTCATCACAATAGGGTTTTTACCTTTTCCTCTTCACTGTCAACCGTCGGAGGTTTAGGAGATCCTAGCCCAATTGTATTGGCGGCTGGGGGCTCCTGTTTTGAGGGACATTAATAATACTCAGGTGCAGTTGCTGAGCCAGCTGCTGGTTTTGGCTGCAAGGCTCTCTCTGCTCGCTCCTGCCTCCCCCTGAGTTTTAAGTTGTAGCTCCAGGCAGTAGTTACCAAGCTTTTTTCAGTCTCTTTTCCTGGTAAGAAAATCCCAGTTTCAAGCATTGAGCCTGGCTACCCCTCCTTCTTCCCATCATCATTCTTTGTCCAGTAACCATGAAGGAATCAATTACCTGGTCACCTCTGCCTACGTCTAGATCTGGACCAGTTGATAAAGGTTAGTCACAAGGTTTTTACAATCACAGAGACAGAATATAAAAGCTGTACAATAATCAATTATAGAATTTCAGGTATTTTCATTTGTTACTTAAATATACCAGAAAGCAAAAAGGAATATCTTTATAATGAGTCAGTAATCAAAATCATTCCTTAAATCCTAATTTCTACGTTACACAAGAATGAAACATTTAAAATAAAGTTGCAGTTCTTTTAAGTCTGTCTGTATTATTTCATTATTGAAATAATATACACACATAAAGAAGTTAGTTAACTCTTTTCTCATAACCATATATCACTGGGCCAAAGTCATTAAAGATTTTTTCTCCTATTAAGACTTTAACTGTGGAAGAACTGTCTGTTCTGTTTTTATTTAGCGTATTCATTTTAATATAATTTGCATGCCTTGCTAGTTCTTAACATAGAAGGGTATGCATAGAAGGGTATTTTTTCCTTTTTTAATGTAAGGATGTACTGAAATACAAAATAGGTTGGTTAAAATGGTTTATCATTGATCTTAAACTCAAGTAAAAATTTTTCTTAAACCCAACACAAGTTACAACTTTTTAGTTTGTTTAAACAAGCACATTCATACATTTCATTCTTGCTGGCCAAAGTATATATTCATATTTCAAACAGACTTTTTTTTTTTTAGTTTTTAAAAAACTAAGTATTTTAAGTTGATTAGGAGATACTTTTTCAACAGTGAGTCTTAAGACCTCTAAACATCATTTTAAAACTCAGTTTGTTATATGTTTGTATAAATTACAAAGTTTTCTAAAGTTGAGGATCTTTTGGAACTCTCAGGTTCTTTGGGTACAGAAATATTTGATTATATATTAAACCATTTACTCATATTTATATGATAACCTACAAATCAGTCTCAACTCAGTGAGGTAGAAACTTAGCATTATTTAACTTTATCCAATGACTGCTTTTAGCTGTAATTAATGTTGTAACTTTCTTGTCTCATTCATTTATTAAAATTTGGTCCACTTTAAAACTCTAATCTCAAATTAGATTTGTCTCCTCTCTTCTTTTCCCCTTAGCACAGCCTTGAGCTGAGAACCTAACTGTTGGAGTTGGGGGGAGGGGCAGTGGAGAATGGGTCTTTTGGCTTTGAAAATACTCCTTCTCCCTCTTCAAGACCTAAGTCTTCTAGTGTATTTGGCATAGGAAGAAGGAAGAGAGTAAGTGTCTGTACTTTGTTGCTGCCTCCTCCCCTCTCCGTCCCCAATACTGACTGGCTGTTTGTTGCCTTTTCTTTCAAGAGGTACTTCTGTGGATTCTTGAGATAACTTTGGAAACCTCCACTCACTGTTGTTGACAGGGGAGACTTACCTCTGACTGCATCTCTTTTATCCCTTATAATTGTTAATTACTGCTGTATAACGAATGACCACAAACTTTGCAGTCGAGAATAATACCCATTTATTATCTCATAGTTTCTGTGGTTCAGGAATGTAGGGAGAGCTCAGCTGGATACTGTGCTTCAGGGCCTCTTGTAGGGATCAGCCAGAGCTTTCAGTCTCATCTGGAAGATGAGCTGGAGAAGGATCTACTTCCAGATCCATATGGTGTTGGCGGGGTTCGCTCCCTTGAAGCCTGTTGGACTAAGGGCCTCTGTTCATTGTCAGCTGGAAACCTCCCGCGGTTCCTTGGCATGTGGACCTACCCGGTGTGGCTCATTAAAGCAGGCAGGCTGGGAAGGCAGTAGAGAGAATCTGAAGCAAGAGGGAATTACAGTCCAATGTAGTGCACTCCTAAAGGTATGCCACACAGCTTAGCATCACGTGGCCTTCACTGCATTCTCTTGGTTAGAAGCAAGTCACAGGCCATGTGCCCACAGGCCAGATGGGAGCTCTCCGCAGGGCCCGGATTACAGCCAGCCTGCCTTCTTCCTCTTCCTCACCCAGCGGCCTCAGGAACTGGCTCAACCTCAGTCACTTTCTTTCTTTCTTTCTTTTTAATTAGAGAAGTTGTGGGTTTACAGAACAGTCATGCATAAAATACAGAATTCCCTTATACCACCCTATTAGCACCTTGCATTGGCGTGGAACATTTGTTATGATTGATGGTATCACATTTTAACAATTGTGCTATTAATTATAGTCCTTGGTTTAACTTAGGGTTCACTATTTGTGTAGTACAGTTACATGGAGTTTTTAAAAAGTTTTATTGTGTTACCGTATATACAATCTAACATTTCCCCTGTTAATCACAATCAGATGTGTATTTCAGTGCTGTTAATTACGCTCACAGTGTTGTGCTAACATCACCACCATCTGTTACCAGAACGTTTCCAACATTCCAGACAGGAATGCTGTACATTTTAAGCCTTAAATTCTCATTCCCTGTTCCTACCCTGCACCCTATATTCTAGATTTTTTATTTTTTTGGCTTGTGTGTTCTAATTATTTCAGATCAATGAGATCATACAATATTTGTCCTGTTGTGTCTGGTATATTTCACTCAACATGATGCCATCAAGGTTCATCTGTATTATTGATCGTATTGGGACTTCATTCCTTTTTATTACTAAATAATATGCAATTGTGGATATATACTGCATTTTATTTAACCATTCATCAGTTCATGGAAACTTAGGATGCTTCCATCTTTTGTCAACTGTGAACAATGACGCTATCAACATCAGTGTTTGAGTCCTGCTTTCACATCTTTTGGGGTATATATACCTGGAAGTGTGCCAGGTCCAATGGTAATTCTGTACTTAATTTTCTGAGTAACCACCAAACTGTATTCCACAGTGGCTGTACCATTTTACATTCCTACTAGTGATGAGTGTTCCTATTTCTTCACATCCTTTCCAACAGTTCTTATTTTCAGTTATTTAATACCAGCCACTCTGATGGGTTAGAAATGGTCTCTCATCCTGGTTTTGATTTGCATTTCCCTGATGGTTAATGGTGTAGAGCATCTTTTCGTGTGCTTTTTGGCCATGTGTTTATCTTCCTTGGAGAGAGAACTGTCAAATTTTTTGCCCATTTTTATGCAGTTGTTTGTCTCTCTATTGTGGAGGATTTCTTTATATATTCCAGAGATTAAGCCTTTACTGGATATGTGGTTTCCAAATATTTTCTCCCACTGTATAGGTTGTTTCAAGATAATGTCCTTTGAGACACAGAAGTTTTTAATTTGATGAGGTCCTTTTTATCTATTTTTTCTTTTGTTGCTTGTGCTTTGGATATAAAGTCAAAGAAACCATTGCCAAATAAAGGTCCTGAAGATGCTTCCCTATGTTTTCTTCTAGGAGTTTGATAGTTCTTGTTGTTATGTTTAGATCTTTCATTCAGTTTGAGTTGATTTTTGTATAATGTATGAAATAGAAGGTCCTCCTTTTATTTATTT
>PVIY010038359.1:0-23960 GCA_004026745.1 Myrmecophaga tridactyla | reverse complement strand
TTGAGACTTGCTTTGTGACCCAGCATATGGTCTATCTTTGAGAATGATCCATGAGCACTTGAGAAAAAGGTGTATCCTGCTGTTGTGGGGTGTAATGTCCTATAAATGTCTCTTAAGTCTAGTTCATTTATTGTAATATTCAAATTCTCTGTTTCTTTATTGACCCTCTGTCTAGATGTTCTGTCCATTGATGAGAGTGAAGAATTGAAGTCTCCAACTATTATGGTAGATGTGTCTATTTCCCTTTTCATTGTTTGCAGTGTTTGCCTCACGTATTTTGGGACATTCTGGTTCGGTGCATAAATATTTATGATTTTATGTCTTCTTGTTGAATTGTTCCTTTTATTAGTACATAGTATCCTTCTTTGTCTCTTTTAACTGTTTTACATTTGAAGTCTAATTTGTTGCATATTAGTATAGCTACTCCTCCTCTTTTCTGGTTGTTACTTGGATGAAATATCTTTTCCCAACCTTTCATTTTCAGCCTGTGTTTATCTTTGGGTCTAAGATGTGATTCCTGTAGACGGCATATAGAAGGATCCTGTTTTTTAATCCATTCTGCCAGTCTATGTCTTTTGATTGGGGAGTTCAATCCATTAACATTTAGTGTTATTACTGTTTGGGTAGTACTTTCCTGTCACATTTTGCCTTTTGTATTTTATATGTCAGATCTAATTTTCCTTCTTTCTACACTCTTCTCCACACCTCTCTCTTCTGTCTTTTTGTATCTGTCTCTAGTGCTCCCCTTAGTATTTCTTGCAGAGCTGGTCTCTTGGTCACAAATTCTCTCAGTGACTATTTGTCTGAAAATGTTTTAATTTCTCCCTCATTTTTGAAGGACAGTTTTGCTGGGTATAGAATTCTTGGTTGGCAGTTTTTCTCTTTTAGTATTTTAAATATATCATCCCACTGTCTTCTCGCCTCCATGGTTTCTGCTGAGAAATCTACACATAGTCTTATTGGGTTTCCCTTGTATGTGATGGATTGCTTTTCTCTTGCTACTTTCAAGATCCTCTCTTTCTCTTTGACCTCTGACATTCTGACTAGTAAGTGTCTTGGAGAACATCTATTTGGATCTATTCTCTTTGGGGTGCACTGCACTTCTTGGATCTGTAATTTTAGGTGTTTCGTAAGAGTTGGGAAATTTTCAGTGATAATTTCTTCCATTAGTTTTTCTCCTCCTTTTCCCTTCTCTTCTCCTTCTGGGACACCCACAACATGTATATTTGTGCGCTTCATATTATCATTCAATTCCCTGAGTCCCTGCTCATATTTTTCCATTCTTTTCCCTATAGTTTCTGTTTCTTTTTGGATTTCAGATGTTCCACCCTCCAGTTCACTAATCCTAACCTCTGTCTCTTGAAATCTACCATTGTAGGTTTCCATTGTTGTTTTCATCTCTTCTACTGTATCTTTCATCCCCATAAGTTCCGTGATTTGTTTTTTCAGACTTTCCATTTCTTCTTTTTGTTCATTCCTTGCTTTCTTCATGTCCTCCCTCAATTCATTGATTTGGTTTTTGATGAGGTTTTCCATTTCTGTTTGTATATTCTGAATTCGTTATTTCAGCTCCTGTATCTCATTTGAACTATTGGTTTGTTCCTTTGACTGGGCCATATCTTCAATTTTCCTGGCGTGATTTGTTCTTTTTTGCTGGCGTCTAGACATTTAATTACCTTAATTAGTTTATTCTGGAGATTGCTTTCACTTTTCTTACCTAGGGTTTTGTTGCTAGATGAGTTTGTTGTCTGTCTGTTCTTTGACCTTCAGTTCAGCTTTTTTTGGGCCTCTAGCTTAAGTTTTGTTTAACAGAGGGTAATTTTTCAGTTCTTGTTTTCTTGTTTCTTGTCGTGTTTGTAAGGTGCCTTTTCCCTCCCCACCCTTAGGAGGGTCTACATAGGTATTACAGACTCCAGCAGGGTTTTCCTGGACTAAACTGGCCTCCTATCAGGGGGAAGGAGTCACCTGCGTCAGTTTTCCCTGAAGGTGAGACCCAGCAGGTTGAAAGACTTTGCTGTGAAGTCTCTGGGCTCTGTTTTTCTTATCCTGCCCAGTATGTGGCGCTTGTCTGCCTGCGGGTCCCACCAGCAAAAGATGTTGCGGCTCCTTTAACTTTGGAAGGCTCTCCCTGCTGAGAGCGTGGTGGAGACAGAGGAGAGGTTGTAGGCTGATTTTAATGGCTTCAGATTGCCAAGCCCTGGGGTCTGAGTTCCTTGAGAGAGGGATTCCACCTAAGTTGGGCTTCACCCTCCCCTGGGGAAGGCACAGGTGGGAGATAGCCCTGAAAGCGGTCTGTTTCTGCCTATGCGTGGGGCAGGTGCAGCCCGAGTAGTCCCACCATTGAATCCAGAGGCAGCCAAGCCTGTGTAGAAACAGCCATGAAAACCCCCGTTTTGTCCCTTTTCCTCTTTTTCGGTTAGCCCAATAAGCGACCTCTGCCTTGACCAGTTTCACGTGAGCTGGGGGACTATTTTTAGTAGTCAGAATTTGTTTATTAATGCCACAATTGGTGTTTGGTTGGACTCAGTCCCTGCTACTGTTAGTCTCTTTCCTTTCCCTCCGGGAAGCCGACTGTGGGGGAGGGGCTCCGGGTGCCGGCCACCGCGGCTTGGGGAACTCACAGTTCCAGAGACTCACAGTCGGTCCAGCTCGTCCAGACTTGGGTATGCTGTGTGTCCGGTCACTATTGTGGCTCCGGGAGCTGTTCTGTACTGTTTCTGGTTCTTTAGTAGTTGTTCTGGAGGACGAACTAAAACGTGCACGTTGCTAAGCCGCCATCTTGGCCAATATGGTTAATTTTATGAATTGATACTTGTGTGTTGAACTAGCCTTTCATACCTGGAATAAATCCCACTTGGTTGTGTATATAATTCTTTTAATGTACTGCTGGATTCTATTTGCAAGAATTTTGATGAGAATTTTTGCAGCTGTATTCATTAAAGAAATTGGTCTGTAATTTTCTTTTCTTTTAGTATCTTTGTCTGGCTTTGGTATTCATAGAATGAATTAGGTTACTTTCCCTCCTCTTCAATTTTTTTTTTGAAGAGTTTGAGCAGGATTGGTACTAATTATTTCTTGAATGCTTGGTAGAATTCATATTAAACCATCTGGTCCTGGACTTTTCTTTTTTGGAGCTTCTTGATAACTGATTGTCTCTTTATTTGTGATTGGTTTGCTGAGGTCATCTATTTCTTCTTGAGTCAGTGTTGTTTGTTCATGCCTTTCTAGGAAGTTGTCCATTTCATCTATGTTGTCTAGTTTATTAGCATATAGTTGTTTATAGTATCCTCTCATTACCCCCTTTATTTCTGTGGGGTCAGTGGTTGTCTCCTTTTCTATTTCTGGTTTTATTTAATTGCATCCTCTCTCCTTTTTTTGTCAGCCTACCTACGGGTCCATCAATTTTATTGATTTTTCTCAAAGAACCAACTTCTGGTTTTGTTGATTTTCTTGACTATTTCCATATTCTCAGTTTCATTTATTTCTCCTCTAATCTTTGTAATTTCTTTCCTTTTGTTTGTTTTGGGGTTAGTTTGCTATTCTTTGTGTAGTTCTTTCAAGTGAACAGTTAATTCCTCAATTTTTGCTCTTTTTTTTAAATAGAGGCATTTAAGACAATAAATTTCCCTCTTAGCACTGCTTTTGCTGCATCCCATAAATTTTGATATATTGTTTTCATTTGTATTCGCCTTCAAGATATTTACTGATTTCTCTCGTAATTTCTTCCTTGACCCACTGATTGTTTAAGTGTGTGTTGTTTAGCCTGCATATGTTTGTGATTTTTCTGGCCTTCTGCCTATTACTGATTTCCATCTTTATTCCATTTTTATTCTAGAAGGTGTTTTGTATGATTTCAGTTTTTTAATATTTATTGAGACTTGCTTCGTGACCCAGGCTGTGGTCTATCCTTGAGAATGATCCATGAGCACTTGAGAAAAATGTGCATCCTGCTATTGTGGGTTGTAATGTTCTGTAAATGTCTGTTAAGACTAGTTCATTTATTGTATTATTCAAATTCTGTTTCTTTGTTGATCCTCTATGTAGATGTTCTGTCCATTGATGAGAGGGGAGAATTGAAGTCTCCAACTATTATGGTAGAGGTGTCTGTTTCTCTCTTCACTGTTGTCATTGTTTGCCTTGTGTACTGTAGACCACTCTGGCTTGGTGCATAAATATTTATGATTGTTATATCTTCCTGTTCAGTTGTTCCTTTTATTACTACGTAGTGTCCTTTTTTGTCTCTTTTAATCGTTTTACATTTGAAGTCTAATTTTCAGATATTAGTATAGCTACTTCTACTCTTTTCTGATTGCTGTAAGCATGAAATATCTTTTCCCAACCTTTCATTTTCAACCTATTTTTGTACTTGGGTCTAAAACATGTCTCCTGTAGACATCATATAGGTGGGTCCTGTTTTTTAATCCATTCTACTAGTCTGTCTTTTGTTAGGGGGCGTTTAATCCGTTAACAGTTAATGTTATTACTGTAAAGGCAGTAATTTTTTTTTACCAATTTGATTTTGGATTTTGTATGTCATACCTATTTTTTTTCTCTTTTTGCCTTTACTGATAGTCTACATTTCTACATTCTTCTCCAGACCTCTCTCTTCTACCTATTCCTATCTGCATGTAGTGTTCCCTTTAGTATTTTTTGCAGAACTGGTTTCTTAGTCACAAATTCTCTCTGTGTTTATCTGAAAATTTTTAAATCTCCCCTTCATTTAAAAAGAAATAATTTTATTGACAAAACAACATACAAATGTAAACATTTGTAACATACAGGCATTTTATACATGGCTCACAATATCATCACATAGTTGTATATTCATCACAGTGATCATGTTTTAGAACATTTGCATTA
This sequence comes from Myrmecophaga tridactyla, assembly GCA_004026745.1. Lineage (NCBI taxonomy): Eukaryota > Metazoa > Chordata > Mammalia > Pilosa > Myrmecophagidae > Myrmecophaga > Myrmecophaga tridactyla. The sequence goes on along the minus strand of PVIY010038359.1, from coordinate 19,100 downwards.
CCCCAGAAAAAGAAATAAAAAGAAAAAAGAAAAACCCATACATACCGTACCCCTAACTCCTTCTCATTGACCATTAGTATTTCTCATCTACCTAATATATTTTAACCTTTTATTATTTTTTTTTTACCGTATTTTTTACTCATCTCTCCATACGCTAGATAAAGGGAACATCAGACAGAAGGTTTTCACAATCACACTGTAAATGGTATATCTTCATATAATCATCTTTAAGAAATAAGGTTACTGAAACACAGCTCTGCAGTTTCTGGTACTTCCCTCTAGCCACTACAGTACACCATAAATTGAAAAGGGATATCTGTAAAATATATAAGAATAGCCTCCAGGATAACCTCTTGACTCTGTTTGAAATCTCTCAGCCACTGACACTTTATTTTTTGTCATTTCTCTCTTCCCCTTTTTGGTCGAGAAGGTTTTCTCAATTCCTTGATGCCAGGTCCCAGCTCATCCTGCAATTTCTGTCACAGGTTTCCAGGGAGATACACACCCCTGGGAGTCATGTCCAATATAGGAGGGTAGGGCAGTGGGTTTCCTTGCCATGTTGACTTAGAGAGGGAGGCCACATCTGAGCAACAAAAGAGGTTTTCTGGGGATGACTCTTAGGACTAATTTTTACTTTTTTTTCTATGCTATATGGCGGGGGGTCACATTTCATTCTTTGTCCAAGGGAGCATCCCCTTATTGCAGTAGCATTTGCTGAATTTTCATTTATTTGGTTTTTCTAGTTTGTTTGCTTCTTTGTTTGGAAAGTGCATGGGCTGGGAATTGAACCAGAGTCTCCTACGTGGCAGGCCAGGATTCTACCACTGAACTACTCTTGTACCCCCCTAATTTTAAGTAGGCTTAGCCTATTCTTTGGAGGAATAAGTTTCATAGGGGTGAACCCCAAGATTGAGAGATTTGCCTTTTGAATTGGTTGTCTCCACTGCTTGTGAGAGTATCAGAAATTCTCCAAATAGGGAAGTTGAATCGTTCCCCCTTTCTCCCCATTCCCCTAAGTGAACCCTACAAATACTTCCTAATTCACTGTCCAAATCAGTCTGTCCCCCTCATTTTTTTAAGCACAAACAACAAAATTTTATTGAGAATTCACATAGTATTAAAAATCACCAACATATCAACATCCAGGATGATCCGCTCTGTTTTCAGCTCCATCCTCTCTACTGCAAACCCAAATATTAATATGCTTAAAATGCCTCTTCATTCATTAGCTCATTCAAGAAATATTTATTCTGTGCCTTGTATAGCCTAAACCTAGACAAAGTAGGCTTTAAATGGCGTAGTGAAGGATGACTAAGAGATAGTAGGGAGAAAGAGGCAAGGGTGTATGAACATCTAAAAATGGGAGACCTTCTAGTACCTCTGAATAATTCGCAAGTTCAGTGAAGAAGGATTATGAAAGGCAGAACTGGAAAAACTGAGCTGTAGGAGTTAAGACCAAATTTGGAAGGAAGTCTTTTAAGCCATTTTAGGGTTTTATTACATTATGTGCTAAATGCAGTGGGAGACAATGAAAGTTTTTTAGCAGAGATCTTCTAGATCTGTTACAACTCTGGTTGCAGTAAAACCAACTTACTAGAAGGGAGTGAGAATGTAGGAAACATCACTAGTGTACACGTGAAATAGGTGACAAGGAGTAAAAGGGACCAGATTTAACCTTTCAATTGAAACAACTAAAGAAACAGACTAAAATATATGAAACAACAATTTTCAGTATATTAGATGCAGAACAGTGATCTCTGAAAGTTGGGCAATAAATGAGGTGGGTCCTATTGCCCCAGCTTATTGCCTTATGAGTTTCCTGGCTTCAGTGCAGGGAGGAGGGACACAGGAGGAGAGTAGCCAACCACCCATACATGGAGAAAATGAGCTGAATATCCGAGAATTACGTGCCTTTCCCCCTCATTTTTTTTTTCATGGGCAGGTACCAGAAATTGAACCCAGGTCTCTGGCATGACATGCAAGAGATCTGCCACTGAGCCACCATTGCTCCCTCATTTTGAAGGACCGTTTTGCTGGATACAGAATCCTTGACTGGTTGTTTTTTTCTTTTAGAATCTTAAATATATCCTACACTGCCTTGTCACCTCTATGGTTTCTGCTGAGAAATTCACATGTAGTTTTATTGGGTTTCCCTTGTATGTGATGGATTGCTTTTCTCTTGCTGCTTTCAGAATTCTTTCTTGGTCTTTGACTTTTGATAGTCTGATTAGTAAGTGTCTTGGAGTATGTCTTATTGGATCTTTCATGTTTGGGTTATGCTGTACTTCTTGAATCTGTAATTTTTTCTTTTACATTGGCAGGCACCAGGAATCGAACCCGGGTCTCTGGCATGGCAGGCGAGAACTCTGCCACTGAGCCACCATGGCCCATCCTTGAATCTGTAATTTTATGTCTTTTATAAGAGATGGGAAGTTTTCAGTGATCATTTCCTCCATTAGTCTTTCTGTTCCTTTTCCCTTCTCTTCTCCTTTTGGACACCCACAGCACATATATTCATGTGCCTTTATGTTGTCATTCAATTCCCTGAGACCCTTCTCATATTTTTCCTTCCTTTTCCCTGTATTTTCTTTTGTGTGTCCAATCCTCTAAGTTCCCTTTTATTTTTTTTTTTTTGAGGAGGGTCTACTCAGATATTATAGACCCTACTCTTATTTTCCCAGACCAGACAGGCCCACATCTCAGGAGGAAAGAGTCACCAGCATCAGTTTTCCCTGAAGGTGGGACCCAGCAGGTTGTCAGTTTCCTAAGAAGTTTCTAGACTCTGTGCTTTTCTATCCTGCCCAGCATGTGGTGCTTGTCTGCCCGTGGCTTCACACCAGTGTAAAGTGATGTGATGCTTTTAATTTCAGCAGATTCTCCCTCCTGGGAGCTTGGTTGAGACAGGTGAGGTTGTAGGTTGGAATTAATTGCTTCATTTTTCCAGTCTTTTGGAGCCTGAGTTCCTTGAAGGAGGGATTCTATTTGTGCTGGGTCCAACCATCCTCTTGGGGAAGATACAACCTTCAGGGAATTAACTCCTTTCACCTGACTAATTACTTAGACTCTCAGACAAGCTTAATTCTGCCTTTGCCTGGGGCAGTGCTGGAGCCTGCGAGTGCTTCCAATTCTATCTAATGAACCATTGAGTAGACAAAAGGCAAAAAAAGCCTTTTCAGAGCAGGACTCCTGCTCCTCAGGTTTGTCAATCAAGAGCTTAAGTTGGTACATGGTGCTGTGTATCTCCAGGCTCTTTGTACCCTCTTTATCTTGGGGGTCTAGACTTTTTCCAGTATTTCGTGCTGACTCAAAAAACCACGGGGATAGCCTCCTCCCCCCCCCCCAAAAAAAAAAAATTCCTGGTATCTTTATCACCTATTCCAGGTTTATCTGTGCTATGGGCCTATTTTCAGTAATCAGAACTTGTTAATGAATTCTGCAATTGTAGCCTGGTTGAGCTGAGCCCTTGCTGCTAATAAAGTCTGTTCCCTTTCTCCTTGCGGAACCAGCCTGCCGTGCCTATGGGGAAGGGGTACTGGCCTCCGCAGCTTGGGGATCTTACAATGCTCTTTTGGGTTTAAGTCATTCCACCAGGTCCAGACTGGTGTACGCCGTGTGTCTGGTCACTGATGTTCCTCCAGTAGTTATCCTGTGTTATTCCTCGCTATTTACTAGCTGCTCCGGGGGCCGAACTAAGTTCCACGTTTCACTAAGCTTCTGTCTTGCCCCACTTCCTCCATTTAATGTAGTCTTCTAATTGGAGTATTTGGGTCATTTATACTTAATGTAATTGTATAATTGGGTATAAGTCCACCTTTTTTGTTTGTCCCATATGCTCTGTAGACTTCCTCAGTCTCTTTTGGAATGATCAAATATTCTAATTATAGTTTTTTAGTTATACATCTTTTTATTATTCTTTTAATCATTACCCTATAGATTACAACATGCATTACTACTTACCTTAAATTAATGCCTTTACCACTTCCTAAAGAAATTGTTAAAGCTGTTAGTTGTGGGCAGGCCACGGTGGCTCAGCAGGCAAGAGTGCTTGCTTGCCATGCCCGAGGACCCGGGTTCGATTCCCGGTGCCTGCCCATGTTAAAAAAAAAAAAAAAAGCTGTTAGTTGTCACCTTTTTACCCTTTGGTCTATTACCATATTTTACTTTTATACATGTTATAAATTTCTCATGATGATGTTCTAAAAAGTCAGTATTCATTTGCTAACCCACCTATATACCTTTTTGGGAATTTTTAATTCCTTCCCATGATTCCACATGTCTTACTTGTGATAATTTTTCTTCCATCTACTGAACTCATTTTGGTAGTTCTTAGAATGTAGGATTGCTGGCAGTGATTTCTTTTAGTTTTACTTTTTCTTTCTTTTTGTAGTAAAGAATGTCTTTGCTTTTATTTTTTTTAAGGACATCTTTGCAGGCTATGGAATTCTGGATGAAAGATTTTTAGTTTCTTCTTCCCTTTCAGTATATTGAAGATGTCATTCCATTATCTTATAACTTCCTTCATGTTGTCAAAATGTCAACTCCTTTATTGTTCCCTTGAAGATAGTGTTTTTCCTCTGGCTCCTCTTTTTTTTTTTTTTTAAGCATTTTTAATTTTGAAAGATAACATGTAGAAAAAGGTGATACATTTCAAAGTACAGTTATTACAAGTTAGGGAACAGATTTCAGAGTTTGGTATAGTTTACATTTCTACAATTCTAGCAACTCTCAAGAGAACTGAAGACCAAAAGAAATATCAGTATAATAATTCAGCATTCATACTCATTTGTTAAATCCTATCTTCTCTGTTGTAACTCCTCCTTCTCCTTTGATTCTTTTCCCAGTGTTTATGGATATTTGGGCCATGCCCATTCTCACTTTTCACATTGGAAAGGGGTGTCGATAGTATGGGATCGGAAAATGGAATTAGTTGATGTTCTTGGAGAGGCTGCCTGGTCTAGATTTCATAGCTTAACCTGGCCTATGAAACCATCTGGAGGTTATAGGTTTGTGGAAAGTAATCATAGTGCATGGAATCTTGTTTGAATCTCAGATTGAGCTCTACCTGTTCTTTAGGGTTTGCAGGCGTGGTTTGGATTTGGGTTTAACAAACCATGATAAACAGCCATATGTAGCTGAAGCTTGCATTGAGTAGCTTCTAGAATAGCCTCTTGACTCTATTTGAACTCTCTCAGCCACTGATAACTTATTTTCCCCTTTTTGTTCAGGAAGGGGTTGTCTATCCCATGGTGTCAGGACCAGGTTCAACTCTGGGAGTCATATCCCACATTGCCAGGGAGATTTTCACCTCTGGATGCCTTGTTTCATGTACAGGGGAGGGTAATGATTTTACCTGCAAAGATGCGCTTAGAGAAAGGCCATATCTGAGCAACAAAAGAGGCTTTCTTGAAGTAACTCTTAGGCATAAATAAAGGCTTAGCTTCTCTGCTACAGAAATAAGCTTCACAAGAGCAAGTCTTTGGTCAAGGGCTTGGCACTAGCTGCTTTTTAATATTTTCCTTTTGTCTTTAACTTTCAGTAACTTTAATTTTACTGTGATGTACTGTGTTCATTATTTTTGCATAACAGATAACCTAAACACTTGGTAGCTTAAAAAGAATACAGATTTGTCTTTTAGTGTGTATAGGTCAGGAGGCCAGGCATGGCTTTGGGAGATCTTTGTCTCACAGTCTTTAAAGGCTAAATCAAGGTATTGGTCAGACTAGAGTTTCATCTGCAGACTTGGTAGCAAAAGGATCTTCTGCACAGCTTACATGGTGGTTTGCCTGATTTCAGTTATTGAAGTTGAACTGAGGGCCACAGTTTCTAGCAGGCTGTTGGTTGACAGATGCCCTGATTTCCTTGCCTTGTGGGTCTCTCCAGTATGGCAACTTGCTTTATCAAAACATGCAAGCTTAGAAGGTTATAGTGTCTGCTTGCAAGAGGTAAGTCACAGTTTTTTTCTGACCTAATGATGGAAGTAAATAGCGCCTCAGTGTTACTGTATTCTGTTGGTTAGAAGCTGCTTATTCAAGGGTAGGGGACTTAAGGCCAGGGAATACTAGGAGGTGTGGAGATCATTGGGGACCATGTCAGAAGCTTCCTAAGATGGGTGCCTTGGTGTGGTTTACTTTGCCTTTACTCTGAGGTTTTCTGAGTTGCTTGGATCTGTGGGATACCTTACAGTCTAATTTGTAATTAAGTCCCAGAAAGGAAAGAGCGAGAATGGGGCAGAAGAAATAATTTGAAGAAATAATGGTTGTGCATTTTGAAGCCTTTGAGTCTACTTCTTTTGACCACTTTCTTGAGCATGAGTCGCATACCTTGCTTTGTTGTGTGCCATCTTTTCAAGTATGTGGGGCCTTTATTGTATAAAAAGAGTAGAGGCTGAAGTATGTGATAGTATGTTTATCCCCAGTAAAGGGCATGCTGTCTTTTTCTCTCAGGCCATTTATGGCTTCAGTTAATTAGTAACTGATGCCATTCTTGTTGCATTCTGTTAATCATTAGCTTCACATGTTTAGAGGGTGGGATCAAGGCTTTCCCTTTGTAGCAGAGCTTGGGATTTGAGTACTGGTGAGATTCCAGACATGTTTATGCTTTATAGCTGAGTTGCCAGCTGTCCAAATGGTGAGATCTTGCTCTGCTTTTTGGGTTGCAGAAGGATTTTCTTTGCTCTCCAGTCCTACCCCCATCCTTCTATGCCATAAGAGATCCTCTGCCTCCAGCTCTAGGAGGACCTCTGTAGTGAGCTTATAGTGGAGATTTTCCTCGAGTTGCTGTGCCTCCAGATCTTGACCCTGTGCACTTGGTATAGGACTGTTGGGTGCAAGCTAGGTCTGTGACTGTAGCTTCTCAGGCTTCAAATCAGTCATGCCAACCCTTAGGTGGCTGCTAAATTTGACAAATTATTACCACCTGTTCTAGGGTGGAAAGAACCTTTAAGTCTCTTTTCTGTCCACAGAAGGGCTCACTCATCACTTTCCAGGATTTGGTTAATTTATGTTTCTGTTTCCTCAGCTCTGTGATGGGTTTAAATTTTTCTTAAAGGTTTATCCAGCTTATTGTCATTTTTTCCCCCTCATTTTTAAAGTAAGAGAGCTTGTCTCTCAAATGATCTCCTTTTAGTAGTTGGTTGATAAATTTTCTTTCTTTTTGGAGGAGCTGGGGGAGGGGGTACGGGCTGGGACTATAACCTGGATTTCCTGCATGGCAGGTGAGCATTTTACCACTGAACCACCCGTGCACCCCTCTAAATGATTACTTTTTTTCTTAACTTTTTAAATTGTGAAATATAACATATATCCAGAAAAGCAATAAATTTCCAAGTACATTTTAACAAGTAGATATAGAACAGATTTTAACGTTTAATATGGGTTACCATTCCATGATTTTTCATTTTTTCTTCTAGCTGCTCCAAGACTAAATGATTACTTTTTTTTAAAAATATTTTAACAATATTTTTTATTGAGTAGTCTTCACACACATACAGTCCAACCATAAAATAAAATCAGTGGCTCACGATATTATCACCATGATCATTTTTAAAGTCCAGAAAGAGAAATAAAAGGAAAAAACCTCATACATCGTAGTTCCTTACCCCTCCTTCTCATTGATCATGAGTATTCCGATCTACCCATTTTCTTTACCCTTTATTCCCCCATTATTTATTTTTAAAATTTATTTATCTATTAATTAAAAATTAAGACCAAACAAGAACATTAACATATCATTCTGTTCTACATATATAATCAGTAATTCTCAATATCATCCCATAGTTGCATATTCATCATTTCTTAGGACATTTGTACTTATTTATTTTTAAAATATGTTTCTTCTTTATTTTGACATAATGTCAGATTTACAGAGCCTTAACAAAGAATTTCTGCATTTCCTTAGATTCACCTTCAGATTGTCCAGATGTTAATATTAATATTATATCACATTTGCTTTTACTTCCCCATTCTCTGTGTATTTGTCTATACACACACATACTCATGTGTGTTTAATTTTTTTCTGAACAGTTCAAGGGTAAATTGCAGATTTTAGATGCCCTTATACCCTTAAATATCTTAATGTTTATTTCCTCAAGGAAGGGAATTTTCTTACATGACCACAGTGTAATCACCAAACATTGTTATAATCACATACAAACATGTTAATAATCACATATTAACAGTGATAGAATACTATTATCTAATCTGTCTTATTCCAGTTTTGCTAATTTTCTCAATAACGTCCTTAAGAGCAGAAGTGAATCCCAGCTCATACATTGCATTCAGTTGTCATTCCTCTTTTGTATGTTTTAATTTTGAAAAAGTCCTCAAATTGTCATTGTCAAGACATTGACATTTTTGAAAACTACAGACCTGTTATTTTGTAGAATGTCCCTCAATTTGCGTTTGCCTATGCTTTTTGTTCGTACCAGGAATCGAACCCGGGTCTCCGGTGTGTCAGGCAAGAACTCTGCCACTGCGCCACCATTGTCCACCCCTGCTTATACATTTCAAAAGTATAAGTTGTTTACTGTGGGAGGTTGGAAAATTCTTGTTGCTCCAGAAACCTATAACTTCAGAATTTATTGACTTATGTGAGCCTATTTATCAAGCTCAAATACATGGAACAGTAATAGGATTTAATCTCTGTATTTACACATATAGGTTCTAAGCCATTTGCACTAATTGTGCTTTCTCTAGACTCTTTGTTCTTTTTTTGTTATTTTTTATTTTTAACATTTTTTGTTGTGTAGTATAACATATGTACAAAGCAAAGAAATAAAAAAAGCAATGGTTTTCAAAGCAGTCTTCAACAAGTAGTTACAGGACAGATCCCAGAGTTTGTCATGGGCTCCCAAATAGTCCTCTCATATTTTTCCTTCTAGCTGCTCCAGAATATAGGAGGCTTAGAGGGCTTAAATATTTTTTGTCATCACAGTCGACTTTTTTCCCTTCTTTTTTTGTGAAAAATAAGCTATATACAAAAAAGCTATAAATTTCAAAGCATAGCACCACAGTTAGTTGTAGAACATATTTCAGAGTTTGACATGGATTATGATTCCACAATTTTAGGTTCTGGCTGCTCTAAAATACGGAGATTAAAAGAGATATCAATTTAATGGTTCAGTATTCGTATTCATTTGTTAAATCCTGTCTTCTCTGTATAATTCCACCATCACCTTTGATCTTTCCATCAAAAATGGTCTATGGCCATTCTAAATTTTTCGTATTGGGTCTATCACTAATATGGGTTAGGAAGATGAAGCTATCTGATGTTCTGGAGAGGCTGGGCTAGGTTTCAGGGCTTATCTGGTTCACGGACCCTTCTGGAGCTTGTTAGATTTCTGGAAAGTTACTCTAGTGTATGGAACCCTTGTGGAATCTTATATATTGACTTAGGTGTTTCTATGATTGGCTGGAATGGTCCTGGTTGGGGGTGGGCAGGTTATGATAGGTAGCAAGGTCTAACTGAAGCGTGTGTAAGAACAACCTCCAGAGTACCCTCTCAACTCTATTTGAACTCTTTCTGCCACTGATATTTTATTAGTTACACTTCTTTTCCCCCTTTTGGTCAGAATGAAATTGTTGATCCCATGGTGCCAGGTTTGGATTCTCCCTGGGAGTCATCTCCCCCGTCACCAGGGAGACTTTCACCCCTGGATGTCATATCCCTTCTAGGGGGAAGGGCAATGATTGCACTTGCAGAGTTGGGCTTAGAGAGAGTGAGGCCACATCTGAGCAACAGAAGAGGTCCTCAAGAAGTAACTCTTAGGGGTAAGGGGTATGGTATATATGAATTTTTTTCTGTTTTCTTTTTATTTCTTTTTCTGAATTGATGCAAATGTTCTCAGAAATGATCATGATGATGAATATAAAAAAACCGATGGGAAAAACAAAAAACAAACAAAAAGAAGTACCTCTTAGGCGTGTCTATAGGTATTCTAAACTTCTCTGCTACCTGCATAAGCTTCACAAGAGTAAGCTTCCTGTTCGAGGGCATGGCCTATTGATTTGGGTGTCTCTAAAGTCTGACACAGTATCAGGGGATTCCCTTATGGTAAGGTTTAATTGTTTCATATTCTTTCTCCCATCCCTCAGGGGACTTTGCCAGTACTTTTTGATTATCTACTTAATATATTCTAGGATGTGTCCAGGCATTACAATAAATACAGGATTAAAGGACCTCTTTCTTATTCTGTGCTCCCTGTGTTTCAGTTCTTCAAATGAACTATACAAATAGGTTGAATTAGATTATGCACTACAACCTTTCTTCTATTGGTCTCAAAGAGTATGTGTGGTTCTGAAATACAGACACTGTCTTCCTTACCCCTGTGTTCTGAATTACTTTAACCCCAACCTGTTTGGCTTCGTTTTTACCTCTAAATACCAGGTTTTGTAACAGCCTCTCAAAACCCAGAAATAATCACCACTCTGGACTTACAGAGTGTCTGCTCTAAAAGCTTACAATCTAGACCCCTGCTTTCTTATAAACATTTTCTAAAACTAATATACCATTCTTATTCTTTTGTTTCTGGCCTATTTTGTCTCGCCAAATATCCCATATGTTCATTCACATCATTGCATGCCTCACAACTTTGTTCCTTTTTTCTAGCAACACAACCTTCGTTCATAAATGTACACCATTGTTTGCCAGTGTACTTCTCTGTCAGTGCATCCTTCAGCCACCTGCATTCATTGGGCATTGTATATAGGGCCCAAAGTCCACAGTCCATCAACATTCTCAATTTTAAATAATTGCATTGTTCCCAAGAGAAAGAAAACCAATAAACACACCTTCTCCAAATAGGAAATCTAAACCTCCTCTTAACTCTTGTCCCTCCCCCCATTATTTACCTCTGCTGTTGCTGTGGTAGTGCTGATGGTTTCCTTTTGAACATAGCTGATAGCATGCAATAGCAGTTTCCCCCATTGTACCCTGGACTTAAACACTTTTTACTTAAGAATCATATTTTTGAAGTAATTCTTGCGAGAACTAATTCATATTTCTAGTGTTAATCAGTGGGACATGTAGGTCTATACAACCCCTTTCAGTCTTGTTCATCTTCAGTATGGTAATATTACTTCTAGACCCACTAGAGAATCACCTTTGCTCCTATCTATTCCCTTACATTGGAGTTCAACATCATTAGCTAACGGTTTACCAATCCCTAGCTTCTGTGTATTTCTAAGTCCTGTATTATAAAGCCTCTAATTATACATTTATGCTGGTCATAAAAGTAGAATCATTCAGTATCTGTCTTTTTGTGTCTGGCTGATTTCCCTCAGCATTATGTCTTCAAGGCTCATCCGTCTTGTCCTGTGCTTCAGGATGTCATTTTGTCCAACTGTTGCATAGTGTTTCATCTTATGTATATATCACATTTTGTTGATCCACTCTTCTGTTGATGGGCATTTGGTTTGTTTCCATATTTTGGTGATTGTGAATAATACTGCCATGAACATTGGTGTGCAAATGTCTGTTTGTGTCATTGCTTTCATCTCCCCTGGATGTATAACAAATAGTGCTATTGTTGGGTCATAGGGCAACTCAATATTTAGTTTCCTAAGGAACCGCCAAACAGTCTTCCATAGTGACTGCACCATTGTACATTCGCATCAGGAGTGCATAAGTGTCCCAGTTTCTCCACATCCTCTCCAACATTTATAGGTTTCTGTTTGTTTAATAGCAGCCGTTCTTAAAGGTGTGAGGTGGTATCTCATTGTAGTCTTGATCTGCATTTCCCTTATAGCCAATGAAAATGAGCATCTCTTCATGTGGTTTTGAGCCATCTGTATTTGCTCTTCAGAAAAATGCCTATTCATATCTTTAGTCCATTTATAACTGGGTTGTTTGTTCTATTGTGGTGAGTTGTATGATTTCTTTGTGTATACAGGAAATCAAACCTTTGTCTGATTTGTGATTTCCAAATATTTTCTCCCACTGAGTTGGCTGCCTCTTCACTTTTTTTGACAAAGTCTTGTGAGGTGCAGAGGCATTTGATTTTGAGGAGTTCCCATTTATCTATTTTTTCTTTTGTTGCTTATGCTTTGGGTGTAAAGTTCAGGAAGCTACCTCCTATAACTAGCTCTCGAAGATATTTCCCTACATTTCCTTCCAGAAGCTTTATGGTGCTAGTTCTTTTTTTTTTAGGTTGGAGAAAATGTTTTTTTTTTTAACATGGGCAGGCACCGGGAATTGAATCCGGGTCTCCAGCATGGCAGGCGAGAACTCTGCCACTGCGCCACCATCGCACCGCCCAGAAAATGTTTTAATATATAATATTAACATATTCATCTTTATGCCAAAGCAGTCGTAAATTTTTAAAAGTTTTCATTACTTTTCTATGGAGGAAGGAGTGGACAAAGGTAAAAGTGCTAGGACCCCTCCCTGGACCTCAAAACTTGATCCTTATGTCTGTGCACAATTCAGCTGATTGTAGGTACCTTTTTGACTTCTGTGCTATACCTCTTAGATCTGGAAGCAGGATGTTAATGTAGCAGGATCTTGGGTTTCATTTCTAACAAATTCAGTTAACTGTCCTCAGGAAAAAAAAAACAGTGTTTTCTATTAAAGAAGCTATCTAGTACATGCCATACATGGATCACAAAATGAGATTGGACTGGAAAAATTACATGGTCCAATGAAAACTCACTGTTGTAATTGGGGAAAAAGAAATTCCTTAAACAAACAGAAAAAACAACAAAAAACTTAAGTGTTTGTAGCATGCGCTCTGTTAACAAAGTCCCATAAAATACTTTGTACCTGGAAAACCCAGCAATTAATAGTTCCCCATTCTTTGGGTTGTAATTTGGCCTTCAGCTGAGCCATTCTTTTGCTGGTCTCACTTGGGCCCACTGCAGTCAACTGGTGGCTGGGAAGGAGGTAAGGGCAGGAGGCCTCACTCGTCTGCCTGGCAGTTGTCTGTTGGTCAGGTACCTGTGTCCTCCCCGACCTAGTCTCTTCTGCAGGCTAGCCTGAGCTGCTTCCTCCCTCCTGGTGGAAGGGCTCCCAGCAGAATTAGGGCCATCCTCAGCTGGGGTTATGTGTGCCAAGTCCCATTGGCCAAAGCAAGTTGCATACCCAAGACCAGATAGAAGGAATGGAGAAATAGACTTATCTCATGCTAGGAGACCATGCAGATTCATTTTGCAAGGGACATGCATATGGGAATAGGAAGAATCCATGGCACTTTTTTTCCAATCTGTTGCAACTTTTTGCTCAAAACCCTCATATTAGGACGCCTGCCATGTCATGTCTTTTGTGGACTTGTATGTGCAGATTGGTTTTACAGTTTAAGCTGAAGCTTAGTTCATTTCCTAGGAAAAACAGGATGATGAAATTGAAACAAGCCCATTTTTTTTTATAAACTTTTTTTATTAATTAAAAAAATTAACAAAAAAACATTAAGATATCATTCCATTCTACATATACAATCAGTAATTCTTAATATTATCACATAGTTGCATATTCATCATTTCTTAGAACATTTGCATCGATTTAGAAAAAGAAATAAAAAGACAACAGAAAAAGAAATAAAACGATAATAGAGGAAAAAAGATTATACATACCATGCCCCTTACCCCTCGCTTTCATTTACCACTAGCATTTCAAGCTGAATTTATTTTAACATTTGTTCCCCCTATTATTTATTTTTATTCCATATGTTCTACTCTTCTGTTGATATAGTAGCTAAAAGGAGCATCGGACACAAGGTTTTCACATTCACAGAGTCTCATTGTGAAAGCTATATCATTGTTCAATCATCAACAAGAAATATGGCTACTGGAACACAGCTCTACATTTTCAGGCAGTTCCCTCCAGCCTCTCCATTACATCTTGAACAACAAGGTGATATCTACTTAATGCATAAGAATAACCTCCAGGATAACCTCTCGACTCTGTTTGGAATCTCTCAGCCATTGACACTTAGTCTCATTTCACTCTTCCCCCTTTGGTTGAGAAGGTTCTCTCAATCCCTTGATGTTAATTCTCAGCTGATTCTAGGGTTTTTCTCAGTCCCTTGATGCTGAGTCTCAGCTCATTCCAGGATCCCTGTCCCACGTTGCCAGGAAGGTACACATCCCTGGGAGTCATGTCCCACGCAGAGAGGGAGAGGGTGGTGAGACTGCTCATCATGTTGGCTGGAGAGAGAGGCCACATCTGAGCAACAAAAGAGGCTCTCTTGGGGGTGACTCTTAGGCCTAAATTTTAAGTAGACTTGACCTATCCTTTGTGGGGTTAAGTTTCTTTTGAACAAACCCCAAGACTGGGGGCTCAGCCTATAGCTTTGGTTGTCCACACTGCTGGTGAGAATATCAAGAATTCAACTTGGGGAAGTTGAATTTCTCCCCGCTCTCACCATTCCCTGAAGGGGGCTTGCAAATACTTTTCCAGTCACTGATCAAATCATTCTGGGATTCATCGGGGCATCACTCTGGAAGGCCCATTTTTTTTTTTTTTTTAATGATGCTAGTTCTTATATTTATGTGTTTGATCCACTTTGAGTTAATTTTTGTGTCGGGTGTAAGATAGGGGTCCTCTTTCATTCTCTTGGTGATTGATATCCAGTTCTTCTGTGCCCAATTATTGAAAAGACTATTTTGTCCCAGTTCAGAGGATTTGGGGGCCTTGTCAAAAATCAGTTGCCCATAGATGTGGTGGTCTATTTCTGTAGTCTTGATTTGATTCCATTGGTCAGTGCTTTTATCTCTGTGCCAGTATGATGCTGTTTTGACCTCTGTAGCTTTATCATAGGTTTTAAAGTCAGGGAATGTTAATCCTCCCACTTTGTTCTTTTTTTTTAGGATGCTTTTAGCTATTCGGGGTCTCCTTCCCTTCCAGATGAATTTGATAGTGTTTCCAAATCTTCAAAGTACATTGTTGGAATTTTGATTGCTACTGTGTTGAATCTGTAGATTAATTTGGGGAGAGTTGACATCTTAACTATATTTAACTTTCCTATCCATGAGCAGGGACAGTCTTTCCACCTATTTAGATCTCCTTTGATTTCAATCTCCTTTTATTTCTTTTAGCAATATTATGTAGTTTTCTGTGTACAGGTCCGTTAAGTTCATTCTTAAGTACTTAATTCTTTGAGTTGCTATTTTGAATGTGATTTTTTCCTTAACTGACTACACAGCTAGGTCATTGCTTGTGTTTAGAAATGTTACTGATTTTTACACATTAATTTTATATACCACCACCTATCTGAATTTTTTTATCTCGTCACTTTGCTGTAGATTTTTCATATCATCTGCAAATAATGAGAGTTTTATTTATTCCTTTCCAATTAGAATGCCTTTTATTTCTTTGTCCTGCCTGATTGCTGTAGCTAGAACTTCTAGCACAATGTTGAATAATACTGTGATAGTGGTTGTCTTGTACCTGATCTTATGGGGCAGGCTTTCAGCCTCTCTCCGTTGAGTACGATGCTGGCTGTTGGTTTTTCATGTATTCCCTTTATCATATTGAGGTAGTTATTTTTGATTTCTATCTTTTGGAGTGTTTTTATCAGAAAAGGATGCTGAGTTTTGTCAAATGCTTTTTCAGCATCAATCGAGATGATCATGTGATTTTTCCCTCTCAACTTGTTAATGTGCTGTATTATATTAATTGATTTTCTTGTGTTGAACCATCCTTGCATTCCTGGTATAAACCCCACTTGGTCATGGTGTATAATACTTTTACTGTGTTGTTTGATTCGATTTGGTAATATTTTATTGAGGATTTTTGCCTCTATGTTCGTTAGGGTCATTGGCCTGTAGTTTTCCTTTCTTATAGCATCTTAACCTGGTTTTGGTATTAAAATGATATTAACTTCATAAAATGAGTTAGGTAAAGTTTCTTTTTCCTCAGTTTTTTGGTAAAGTTTGAGCAGGATTGGTGTTAGTTCTTTTTGGAATGTTTGATAAAATTCTGCTGTGAAGCCATCTGGCCCTGGGCTTTTCTTTGTAGGAAGATTTTTGATTACTCATTGAGTCTCTTTACTTCTGCTTGGTTTGTTGAGATCTTCTGTTTCTTCCTGAGTCAGTATAGCTTGTTTGTGTGTCTCCGGGAATTTGTCCGTTTCATCTAAGCTGTCTAGTTTGTTGGCGTATAGTTGTTGTGCATAGTATCCTCTTATGATTTCTTAAGGGTCTGTGGTAATGCACCCCTTCTCATTTCTGATTTTGTTTATTTGCATCCTCTCTTTTTTCCTTTGTCAGTCTTGCTAGTGGCCCATAGTTTTATTGATTTTTCTCAAAGAACCAACTTCGGTTTTATTGATTCTTTCTATTGTTCTTTTGTTCTCCCATTCATTCATCTCTGCTTCAATCTTTGTTATTTCTCTTCTTCTGTTTGCTTTGGGGTTAGTTTGCTGTTCTTTCTCAAGTTCCTCCAGCTGTGCTGCAAAATCCTCTGTTTTTGCTCTTTCTTGTTTTTTAATATAGGCATTTTAGGGCAATAAATTTCCCTCTCAGTTCAGCCTTTACTGCATTCCGTAAGTTCTGATAAGTTGTATTCTCATTTTCATTCATCTCCAGATAGCTGCTGATTTCTGTAGCAATTTCTTCTTTGACCCACTGGTTATTTAAAAGTGTGTTATTTAATCTCCATATATTTGTGAATGTTCTCATTTGGTGGTTATTGAGATCCAGCTTTATCCCACTGTGATCAGAGAAAGTGCTTTGAATAATTTCATTGTTTTTAAATTTATAAAGACCTGTTTTGTGCCCAGCATATGATCTGTCCTGGAGACTGTTCCATGAGCATTAGAGAAGAATATATATCCTTGTGCTTTGGGGTACAGTGACCTATATATATGTCTTTTAGGTCTAATTCATTTATCAAGTTATTTAACTTCTCTATTTCTTTGTTGATTTTCTGTCTGGTTGTTCTATTTTATAGAGGAGAGTGGTATATTGACGTCTGTTAATATTATTGTTGAAATATCTATCGCTTCCTTCAGTTTTGCTAGTGTCTGTCTCATGTACTTTGGAGCTCCATGATTGGGAGCATAAAAATTTATGATTATTATATCTTTTTGGTGAATTGACCTTTAGTTAGTATACTGTGTCCTTCTTAGTCTCTTATGATGTCTTTAAATTTAACGTCTATTTTGTCTGTGTCTGTTTTGTCTGATATTAAGTATAGCTGCTCTTACTTTCTTTTGGTTACAACTTGTGTGGAAAATCTTTTTCCATTCTTTCACTTTCAATCTTTTTTGTATCCTGGTGTCTAACATGAGTCTCTTGTAAGCAGTGTATAGCTGGATTATATTTCTTAATCCATTCTGCCAATCTCTGTCTTTTATTTGACAAGTTTAGTCCATTAGCATTCAAAGTTAATATTGAAAAGGTGTTTCTTGAATGCCTTTTATTTTATTTGTCAGATCTATATATTCTTTTCCTTCTTTCTCTTTGTATTCTTTAAATTACCCTTAGTGGTACTGTTCAATTCTGTGCCCTCCACATTTTTTCACAGCTGAAAAAAATGTGTCTATTTTTTTCAGCTGGCAGAACTCCGTTTAGTATTTCTTGTAGGGCCGGTCTCTTGTTGACAAATTCTTTCAGGACGTGTTTTTCTGTGAAAACTTTAAAATTTCCCTCAGTTTTGAAGGACCATTTGGCTAGGTACAGAATTCTTGGCTGGAAGTCTTTCTCTTTCAGGATTTTGAATATATCATACCTCTACCTCTTGCCTCTAGGGTGCTAGTTGAGTAGTCTGAACTCAGTTTTATTTGGTTTCCCTTGTATGTAGTAGATTGTTTTTTTTCTTTCTGCTTGCAGGATTTTCTGCTTCTCTTCAACATTTGACAGACTGATTAGTATGTGTCTTGGGGAATGTCTGTTCGGATTTATTCTGTTTGGAGTTTGTTGGGCTTCTTTGTCTTGTATATTTATGTCCTTTATGAGGGTTGGGAAGTTTTCCCCCAGTATATCCTCAACTACTCTTCCTAGTCCTTTACTCCTCTCTTCTCCTTCTGGGACACCAGTGATACTTATATTTGTGCTTTTTGTTTTGTCTGTCGTTTCCCTGAGCCCAATGAAAGTTTTTCCATCTTTTTTGCCATTTGCTGTTTTGAGTCTTCAAACTCAGTTATCCTGTCCTTTATATCACTTATTCTTTCTTCTGTCTCTAAAAAAATATGGTATGTTTTTTATTTGGTCAATGGTCTTTAATCTCTGTGATACCTGCTATTTTTCTATTTATTCTTTCAAATTCTTCTTTATGCTCTTCTACTATCTACTTGATCTCCTTTATGTCATTTACTATCCCACTTGTTTTTACTTTTATTTTTTTACATGGGCAGGCACTGGGAATTGAACCCAAGTCTCTCGAATGGCAAGCGAGAATTCTGCCTGTGGAGCCACTATCGCACTGCCCTATGCCCCTTATTTTATCACAAAGAGTTGTATGAACATCTTTGATTAGTTGTTGCAATGTGTGTCTCCTTGGGCATTTTAATTTGGTCATTAGGCAGGGTTATATCTGTCTGCATTGTGATATGCTTACTGATTGTCTCCTGTCCTTTGTGGCATATAAATATCATGATTGATTTACTTTGGATGTTGATTTCTTTCAGTAGTCTAAGGCCTTATGTTTGAGGGATAGTTGTATAGCAGGGAGCAGGGTATGGGGTGGAGCATTCAGTGCAGTGATTTGTTTCAGAGCAGGTGTAGGCACAGGTTGGGGATGTTACGCTGATGTTTGTGAACCTGGGTGCCCAGCAGCCTGGGAGGATGTAGCTGTGCAGGTGTACCGGTCTGGGGGGTGTAACCCTGGTGTGCACTGGTCTAAGGCATGGGGCCCTGGGTGCTCATGTGTAGAGCTGTGGCAGCAGGTTGGTGTGATGCCTTCATGGATTGGGGGCAGATGTGACCCGGCTGTGCAAGTCAGCACTTTCTCAGAGTTGGGAAGTGTGGCTGAAGGCCATGGGCATGTGTGGTTCTAGGACTGCTGTAAACTGAGGTTCCCAGAACTGAATGATGTGATTGGGGGCCTGTTTGCATGCATGGGCTTAGGAGTGACCCTCCTGATGCACAGAGCTTGGGGAGAGGATGGGGTAAGATTGTGCTACAATATGGGCAGGGGGGCAGGGGTAGGCTGGGTATGGAGGTTAGTTC
>PVIY010038358.1:0-23960 GCA_004026745.1 Myrmecophaga tridactyla | reverse complement strand
GCCCCCTTGCCTGTGGTGTCACACAGCTTCTTCTCACCCTGGCCCTGAGCTCTGTGCATCAGCTTACAGAACTTTTAGGCCCATGCATGTGCACAAGACACTGGCCCTACAAATAATACTAAAAGGAGTTCTGCCGACTGAAAAAAATAAAAGACAGGTGAGGAAGTTCTGGAGAAGAGCACAGAATTGAAGAGTACCACTAAAGGTAATTTAAAGAATACAAAGAGGGTACACAGGTAGTTCAGTGGTTGGAATGCCCACTTTTCATGCAGGAGACCTGGGTTAAATTTCTGGACCGTGCAACCCCCCTAAAAAATATACAAAGAAAAAGAAGGAAAATAACATATAGATCTGACAAACAAAATAAAAATGATAAGATAGCATTTTCAGTAATAACTCTGAATGTTAATGAACTAAACTTACGAATTAAAAGATTTATCTGATTGGCAGAATGGATTAAGTAGCATAATCCAACTATATGCTGCTTATAACAGACTCATTTTAGACATAGGATACAAAAAGATTGAAAGTGAAAAAATGGAAAAAGATTTTCCATGCAAGTTGTAACCAAAAGAAAGCAGGAGTAGCTATACTAATATCAGACAAAATAGACTTTAAATGTAAAGACATCATAAGAGAGAAGGAAAGACACTATATACTAATTAAAGGGTCAATTCACCAAGAAGATATAACAATAATAAATGTTTATGTTCCCAATCAAGGAGCTCCAAAATACATGAGACAGACTGGCAAAAACTGAAGGTAATGATAGATATTTCAACAATAATAGTAGAGGACTTAGATACACCACTCTCCTCTATTGATAGAACAACTAGACAGAAAATCAATAAGAAAATAGAGAAGTTAAATAACTTGATAAATGAATTAGGTCTAACAGACATACATAAGTCATTGCACCCCAATGCATAAGGATATACATTCTTCTCTAGTGCTCATGGAACATTGTCCAGGACAGATCTTATGCTGGGGCACAAAACATATCTTTATAAATTTAAAAACACTGAAATAATCCAAGGCACTTTCTCTCATCACAATGGGATGAAGCTGGATCTCAACAACCAATAAAGAAGGAGAACATTCACAAATATATGGAGATTAAATAACACACTATTAAACAACCAGTGGTCAAAGAAGAAATTGCTGGAGAAATCAGTAGCTATCTAGAGATGATTCTATCAGAACTTATAGGATGCAGCAAAGGCTGTACTGAGAGGGAACTTTATTGCCCTAAATGCCTATATTAAAAAACAAGAAAGACAAAAATTGAGGACTTAACACCATACCTGGAGGAACTTGAGAAAGAACAGAAAACTAACCCAAAGCAAATAGAAGAAGAGAAATAAAATAGAATAAAGCAGAGATAAATGAATGGGAGAATAAAAGAACAATAGAAAGAATCAATAAAACTAAAAGTTGGTTCTTTGAGAAAATCAATAAAATTGATGGGCTACTAGTAAGACTGACAAATAAAAAAAGAGAGCAGATGCAAATACAAAGTCAGAAATGAAAAAGGGTGTGTTACCACAGGCCTTGAAGAAATTATAACAGGACACTATGAACAGCTATACGCCACAAACTAGACAACTTAGATGAAATAGACAAATCCCTGGAGAGACACCAACAAGCTACACTGACTCAGGAAGAAATAGAAGATCTCAACAAACCAATCACAAGTAAAGAGATACAATAAATCATCAAAAATCTGCCTACAAAGGAAAGCCCAAGGCCAGATGGCTTCACAGGGGAATTTAATCAGACATTCCAAAAAGAACTAATACCAACCTGCTCAAACTTTTCCAAAAAAAAGAGGAAAAAGGAACTCTACCTAGCTCATTTTATGAAGCTAATATCATTTTAATACCAAAACTAGGTAAAGATGCTATAAGAAAGGAAAGCTACAGGCCAGTCTCCCTAATGAACATAGATGCAAAAATCCTCAATAAAATATTAGTAAATCCAATCCAGTCACACATTAAAAGATTTATACACCATGACCATGTGGGGTTTATGCCAGGAATGCAAGGATGGTTCAACACAAGAAAATCAGTTAATGTAATGCAGCACATTAACAAATTGAAAAGGAAAAATCACATGATCATCTCGATTGATGCAGAAAAACATTTGAAAAAATTCAGCATCCTTTTCTGATAAAAACATTCCAAAAGATAGGAACAAAGGTAACTACCTTAATATGATAAAGGAAATATATGAAAAACTGAAAGTTAGCATCATATTCAATGGAGAGAGACTGAAATCTTTCCTTCTAAGATCAGGTACAAGACAAGGATGCCCACTGTCACTGCATTCAACATTGTGCTAGAAGTTCTAGCTGGAGCAATTAGGCAGGACAAAGAAATAAAAGGCATCCAAACTGGAAAGGAAGAAGTACAACTCTCACTATTTGCAGATGATATGACACTATACTTGGAAAATCCTGAGAAATTTACAGCAAAGTTACTTGAGCTAATAAACAAATTCAGCAAGGTGGCAGGATATAAAATTAATGTGCAAAAATCAGTAACATTTCTATACACAAACAATGTCTACTGAGGAGTCAGTTAAGGAAAAAATTCCACTCAAAATAGCAACTAAAAGAATCAAGTACTTAAGAATGAACTTAACTAGGGATGCAAAGGACTTGTACACAGAAAACTGTATAACATTGCTAAAAGAAATCAAAGGAGATCTAAATAATTGGAAAGACATTCCCTGCTCATGAATAGGAAGGTTAAATATAGTTAAGATGTCAGTTCTCCCTTAGTTGATCTATAAATTCCACACAGTACCAATCAAAATTCCAACAACCTACTTTGAAGATTTGGAAAACCTAGTTACCAAATTCATCTGGGAGGAAAGAGATCCCAAATAACTAAAAGCATCCTAAGAAGAAGAACAAAGTGTGAGAATTAACACTCCCTGACTTTAAAACTTATTATAAAGCCTCAGTGGTCAAAACAGCATGATACTGGCACAAAGATAGAAGCGTTGACCAATGGAATTGAATCAAGAGTGCAGAAATAGACCACTAAATCTATGGTCAACTGATTTTTGGCAAGGCCCCTAAATCCTCTGAACTGGGACAAAATAGTCTTTTCAATAATTGCGCATGGAAGAACTGGATATCAATAGCCAAGAGAATGAAAGAGGACCTGTGTCTTATACCCTACACAAAAATTAACTCAAAGTGGATCAACCACCTAAATATAAAAACTAGCAACATAAAGATTCTAGAAGAAAATATAGGGAAAGATCTTCAAGAAATAGTAATAGAAGGTAGCTTCCTGAACTTTATACCCAAAGTACAATCAACAAAAGAAAAAATACATAAATGGGAACTCCTCAAAATCAAATGCTTCTTCACTTCAAAAGACTTTGTCAAAAAGGTGAAGAGGCAACCAAATCAATGGGAGAAAATATTTGGACATCACATATTGGACAAAGGTTTGATTTCCTGTATATACATAGAAATCATAAAACTCAACAACAAAAGAACAAATGGCCCAATTATAAAATGGGCTAAATATATGAATAAGATTTTTCTGGAGAGAAAATACTGATGGCTCAAAAGCATATGAAAAGATGCTCATTTTCATTAGTAATAAGGGAAATGCAGATCGAGACTACAATGAGATACCACCTCACACCTATAAGGTTGGCTGCTATTAAACAAACAGGAATATATAAATGTTGGAGAGAATGTGGAAAAATGGGGACACTTATGCACTGCTGGTGGGAATGTATAATGGTGCAGCCACTATGGGAGACAGTTTGGTGGTTCCTTAGGAAACTAAATATCGAGTTGCCCTATGACCCAACAATAGCACTACTTGGTATATACCCAGAAGAGCTGAAAGCAATGACACAAACAGACATTTGCACACCGATGTTCAGAACAGCATTATCCACAGCTGCCAAAAGATGGAAACAAACCAAATGTTCATCAACAGACGAGTGGATCAACAAAATGTGGTATATACATATAATGGAATATTATGCAGCCATAAGACAAAATAACATCCTGAAGCATATAACAAGATGGATGAGCCTTATGGACACAATGCTGAGTGAAATTAGCCAGGCACAAAGGGATAAATACTGTATGATTCCACTTTTATGACCAGCAGAAAGGTATAATCAGAGGCTTATAATACAGAATATATGGGATTTAGAAATACATAGAAGCTAGAAATGGGTGAACTGTTTGCTAACGAGGCTGAACTCCAATGTAGGGGAATAGATAGGAGTGAAGGTGGTTCTCTATTGGGCCTATAAGTAATATTACCATACTGAAGATGAACAAGATTGAAAGGGGTTGTATAGACCTACATGTCCCACTGATTAACACTAGAAATATGAATTAGTTCTTGCAAGAATTACTTCAAAGATAGGATTCTTGTACAAAAAGTGTTTGAGTCCAGGATACAGTGGGAAAACTGCCATTGCATGCTATAAGCTATGTTCAAAAGGAAACCATCAGCACTACCACAGCAATAACAGAGGTAAATAATGGGAGAGAGGGACAAGAATTAAGAGGAGTGTATTAGTTAGGGTTCTCCAGAGAAACAGAATCAACAAGAAATACTCATAAATATAAAATTTATAAAAGTGTCTCACCTAACCATGGGAACATAGAATCCAAAATCTATAGGGCAGGATGTGAAGCTGACAATTCTGATGGAGAGTCTGGATGAACTCCACAGGAGAGGCTCACTGGCCAAAGCAGAAAGAGACCCTCTCTCTTCTGAAGCCCCCTTAAAAGGCTTCCAGTGATTAGATTAAGTATCACTCATTAAAGAAGACACTCCCCTTGGCTGATTACAAATGGAATCAGCTGTGGATGTAGCTGACATGATCATGATTCAATTCTATGAAATATCCTCATAGCAACAGACAGTCCAGAACTTGCCCAACCAGACAAATAGATATCATCACCTGGCCAAGTTGACATATGAACCTCACCATGACAGTCCACCCCTTGTCAACTTGGCAGCTATACTCATCACCTTAAACCACCTAAATAGAAAACAATGAAAGACCTTTTATTGTTTTTTCCTCACCTAACGATACTCAACTGTCCTGAATATAACTGGAAACACATTAAATCTCTCCAGAAGAGTGTGCAAGTACTTGGGTAATATTCATTCTTAAACTTGATATCTTACAACTTAAATAGTATAACATGAACAAAACAACATTACAGCCCTCATTTCTGTAACTGATCATGTGGTTGCAGTTCATATTTATCACTACCTTCTTCCACTACCCATTCCATGTTCCCTTTACCCTCAGTAAGCACTTCAGCTGGCCATGTTTCTTTGCCTCTCAGGATGACCCAAATTTTCATTCCTGAAGTTTCAGAGCCATTAGTAGTCCTGCCTGGATTGGGTTGTTGCAGTTTCCCATTGATTTTAGTCACAGGGCATGGTAGAACTAAAAGACACCCTAGGGGATCTCCTATATTGCAGGAAAACTCATCTACCTCCATTGTATAGTTGCAGTCCTATCTCCTGCTGATAGTCAGGGTCAATCACCCCAGCCAGTAATGTAATCCCCTTCTTGGCTTGTTGATCCAGGGGCATGAGTAGCCCAAAGTGACGAGGTGGAAGTCTTAGATTCCAATTCAATGGAATCATTGTTGTTTCTCCTGGTGGAAGCACTCCCCTTTTTGGAACTAAAATCTGTACACCAGCAGAGCTCAGGGTCTCAGGGACAAGAAGCAAAAAATTTTCCTAGTTGATCACTAGGGGTAATAGTGAGTGGTGCCACTCCCATTTTCACCCCTTGGTTCCTGGACCCATGGATCTGGCTATGGGAGAAAGAGTACCATACAGCAGACGCTGATTCAGAGCATACACAACTTCCTGGAGAACATTACCTCAGCACTTCAAGGTATTGCCACCTAGTTGGCACCATAATTGAGTTTTCAAAAGGTCCTTCCACCATTTTAACAATCCAGCTGATTCTGGATGATGGGGAACATAGTAAGACCAGAGAATTCCATGAGCATGTGCCCATTCCCACACTTCATTTGCTGTGAAGTGTGTTCCTTGATCAGAAGCAATGCTGTGTGGAATATCATGATTATGGATAAGGCATTCTGTAAGCCCATGGATGTTAGTTTTGGCAGACATTGCATGCAAGGAAAGCAAATCCATATCCAGAGTATATGTCTATTCCCGTTAGAACAAATTGCTGCCCCTTCCATGAAGGGAGTGGTCCAATGTAATCAACCTGCATCCATGTAACCAACTGGTCACCTCGGGGAATGGTGCCATATCAGGAGATGAGTGTGGGTCTGCTGCTGGCAGATTGGGCACTCAGCAGTGGCTGTTGCCAGGTCAGTCTTGGTGAATGGAAGTCCATGTTGCTGAGCCCATGCATAACCTCCATCCCTACCACCATGACCACATTGTTCATGAGCCCATTAGGCAATGACAGGAGTTGTTGGGGAAAGAGGCTGACTGGCATACACAGAATGAGTCATCTTATCAACTTGATTATTAAAACCTTCCTCTTCTGAAGTCACCTTCTGGTGTGCATTCACAGGGGACGCAAATATGTTCACGTTTTTAGCCCACTCAGAAAGGTCTATCCATACACCTCTTCCCCAGACCTCTTTGTCATCAATTTTCCAATTATGGTCTTTCCAATTCCCTGACCATCCAGCCAAACCATTAACAACAGCCCATGAGTCAGTATACAAATGCACCTCTGATCAGTTCTCCTTCCAAGCAAAATGAACAACCAGGTGCACTGCTCAAAGTTCTTCCCACTGTGAGGATCACCACTATCCTTCAAGGGCACCCCAGAAAGGGGTTGTAGTGCTGCAGTTGTCCACTTTCAGGTGGTACGTGCATATTGTGCTGAACCATCTGTAAACCAGGCCCAATTTTTCTCTTCCTCAGTCAATTCACTGTCAGGAACTCCCCAAGAGGCCATAACTCTCGTCTGGGAAAGAAAAGGTAATGTGGTAAGAGTGGAGACCATGAGCATTTGGACCACTTCCTTGTCTAACTTACTTGTGTCTTCAGAACCTGCTCTGGCCCTATCTTGCATATACCATTTCCATTTTATGATGGAGTGCTGCTGTGCACACCCAACTGAATGGCTTGGTGGGTGAGACAACACTCAGATCATGATAGGCAACTCAGGTCTCATGGTAACTTGGTGGCCCAAGGTTAAACATTCAGTCTCTACTAAGGCCCAGCATCAGGCCAAAACCTGTTTCTCAAAAGGAGAGTAGTTATCTGCAGCAGATGGTAAGGTTTTGCTCCAAAACCTTAAGGGTCTGTGTTGTGATTCTCCTATAGGGGCCTGCCAAAGGCTCCAAACAGCATTTCTATTTGTCACTGACACTTCTGACACCATTGGATTTGCTGGATCATATGGCAGAGCAGCTTGTACAGCAGCCTGGACTTGTTGCAAAGCCTCCTCTTGTTCAGGTCCCCACTCAAAATTAGCAGCTTTTCTGGTCACTTGATAAAAGGGCCAGAGTAGCACACCATAATAAGGAATATATTGTCACCAAATTCCAGAGACCAACTAGTCATTGTGCCTCTTTTTTGGTTGTAAGAGGGGCCAGAAGTAGCAACTTATCCTTCACCCTAGAAGGGATATGTCGACATGCCCCATACCACTGCACACCTAGAAATTTCACTGAGGTGGAAGGCCCCTGTATTTTCGTTGGATTTATTTCCCATTCTGTGACACACAAATGCCTTGCCAGTAAGTCTAAAGTAGTTGCTACTTCTTGCTCACTACGTCCAATCAACATGATATCATCAATATAATGGATCAGTGTTGTGTCTTGTGGAGAAAAGATCAAGTATGCTGCGGACAAGGTTATGACATAGGGGTGGAGAGTTGATATACCCCTGAGGTAGGACAGTGAAAGTATATTGCTGACCTTGCCAGCTAAAAGCAAACTGTTTCCTTTGCCAGATTGATAGCTACATACCAGGTACCAGGGGATATACCGATTTGTTCAAACAATGATACCACATCTGAAACAGCAGTTGCAATTGGAGTTACCACCTGGTTGAGCTTATGATAATCCACTGTCATCCTCCAAGACCCATACATTTTCTGCACAGGCCAAATAAAAGAGTTGAATGGGGATGTGTTGGGAATCAACACCCCTGCATCCTTCAAGTGCTTAAGAGTGGCAGTAATCTCTGAAATCCCTCCAGGAATCCAGTATTGTTTCTGATTTACTATTTTGCTATGTAAGTGCAGTTCTAGTGACTTCCACTTGGCCTTTCCCACCATAATAGCCCTCACTGTAAGAGTTAGAGAGCCAATGTGGGGGTTCTGACAGTTGTTCAGTATGTCCATTCCAATTATACATTTTGGAACTGGGGAAATAACTACAGAATGGGTCTGGGGGCACACTGGAACCACTGTGAGATGGATCTGAGCTAAAACTCTATTTATTACCTGACCTCCATAAGCCCACACTCTGACTGGTGGACCTGAGTCATTTTGGGTCTCTTGGAATTAATGTCACTTCTGAACCAGTATCTAATAATCCCCAAAATATCTGATTATTTCCTTTTCCCCAATGTGTAGTTACCCTGACAAAAGACCATCAGTCTCCTTGGGGAAGGTTTGGAGGAAGATTAACTTTATAAGTTTGTGGCAGTGTAACAGGGTTCTCCCCCAAAGGGACCTGGCCTCCCCTTCATTCAAGGGGCTCTGGGTCTGTAAACTGTCTGAAGTCTGGAAATTGATTAAGGGACCATGACTCTGGGTTTTTGTAATTCAGGTTAGACTTCAGTTCACTTGACCTAGAACTCTTTTGTTTATACAGCTCAAACAAGAATTTAGTAGACTGTCCATTTATTGTATTTCTAGGTACCCCATGATCTACTAGCCAATGCCACATATCTCTGTGAGTCATATTATTTTGACTCCTGCTTTGAGTTTGCTGTCTATTATAATAGCCACGTTCACCCTGTCTTTGTTGACTAAGTGCTGCCACCTGGCTTCTGCCAACTTGGGATCTGGTCATCTTCACTGTGTTTAAGGATTCCAGCTCAGTGACAGCAGTTCCCATAGTCATATCTGAACACTACAGAGAAGTGCAACTACAGAGCTCTTCAGGGATGATGGTGCTAGTCTCACAAGTTTATTACTCACTTATAAACTAGTCTCACAAGTTTATTACTCATGCATCCTCCGGACATTCTTGGGATGTAAGAGCAGGCTTTGTATGATAAATCTACTCTTACATTCCAATCTCTTTGAGCCTCTGAATTCCCTCATCTACATTATACCAGGGCAGTTCTGGCATTTCAACCTCAAGTAACGTTGGCTACCTTTTGATCCATGTTTCAACCAACCATCCAAAGTGTTAATGCCTTTTCTAGCCCCACAAGCTATAACATTGAATGCAGAATCACTGCTTAGTGGGCCATATCAATAAATTCAGCCTGATCCAACCTTATATTCCTCCCACCATTATCCTGCACTCTTAAAATCCATTGCCACACACAGAAATCCACTGATTTCTGTCTATGTAATTTGGAAAACTCACACAGTTCTTTTGGAGTATAATGTACCTCCTCATGTGTGATACTTTGTACTTCACCTTTAGGGGCCTGTTAGGACTTTAGTCTAGTTATAGGTCTGGAAGAAATGAAGGGTTGTGGGGGTGGGTCATGAAAGGAATTAGAAATATCTTCCAAGCCATTTGCTTCAGGGCATTCATTTGCACTTTCATCTGATGAAACAGGATTAATCATGCTAGAGCTAATCCCTTCAGGTGGAGGTTGGGTGGCTAACTCCTCAAGGCAGGCTGGAAGTGGGGTAGCTATGTCCTCAGGGCAGACTATCAAAGGGTTATCTAGAGAAGATTCAGCATGACCTAGGGTTTCAACTTTGCCACCAACATCATTATCAATCCATATGTCACCTTCCCATTTTTCAGGGTCACACTCCTTTCTAATCAATGCCCTCACATTAACAGCAGACACCATGCAATGGTGAGATTTCAATTTACATTATAAAGTTGCTACTCTGACAATAAGATTCTGAGTCTAATTTTCAGAGATCTCAAATCTATGGCTACAGGAAATAAAATTTTCCTTCAGGATACTCAAAGAAACACCCACATCTGTCAGATGGTGCATAAGCTTCTCATTTGAAGACTTAAGCCCATCCCTTTCAGTCATTAATGTATGCAATGTATCTAACAACAACCAGCCAACATCTATATGCCTTCTATTTCCACAAAACTCTGTAAAGGTATCAGAAACATTATCCCCAGAGCCTGGCTTCATACAAGCAAAGCATTAGAAGAATCGAATGGTGATATTTTGACTATCTCTTTTGCTGACTCACTCCATGGATTGGAAGTGTCATTCTGATTATGGGAACCAGAGTCCTTAGTGCCTTTGAGTCCAGTCAGAGTAGAAAGCCATTCATAAAAACCCATTTTTAAGATTCTGTTTCTTAAGAACCACTCCTGGTTCCAAGCAGTATTAGTTAGGGTTCTCTAGAGAAACAGAATCAACAGGAAATACTCATAAATATAAAATTTATAAAAGTGTCTCATGTAGCCATGGGGATGCAGATTCCAAAATGTGTAGGGCAGGCTGTGAAGCTGACAATTCCGATGGAGGGTCTGGATGAACTCCACAGGAGAGGCTCACTGGCCGAAGCAGGAAGAGAGCCTGTCCCTTCTGAATTCTCCTTAAAAGGTTTCCAGTGATTAGATTAAGCATCACTCATTAAAGAAGACACTTCCCTTGGCTGATTACAAATGTAATCAGCTGTGGATATAGAAGACATGATCATGATTTAATTCTATGAAATGTCCTTATAGCAACAGACAGGCCAGCATTTGCCCAACCAGAAAAACAGGTACTATCACCTGGCCAAGTTGACACATGAACCTGACCATGACAAGAAGGTTTAGATTTCTTATTTGGTGAGGGTGTGTTTACTGGTTTTCTTTCTCTTGGGAACAATGAACGTCTAAAATTGAGAATGTTGATGGACTGTGGACTTTGGGCCCTCTACAAGATACCCGATGAATGCAGGTGGCTGAAGGATGCACTAACAGAGAAGCAGATTAACGGACAATGGTGTACACTTATGAATGAAGGTTGTGCTACTACAAAAAGAAACAAAGTTGTGAGGCATGCAACGATGTGAATGACCATGTGGGACATTTGGTGAGACAAAGTAAGCCAGAAAGAATAGAACAAGAATGGTATAGTCACCTTTAGAAAATGCTTATAAGAAAACAGGAGCCTAGACTGTAAGATTTTAGAGCAGACACATTAAGTCTGGAGTGGTGATTATTATTTCTGGATTTCGAGCAGCTGTTTTATTTAAATAACCCAATATTTAGAGATAAGAATGAAGCTGAACATGTTGGGGTTAAAGTAATTCAGAACATAAGGATAAGGAAGACAGGCCTATATTTTAGAACCACACATACTCTTTAAGACTGATGGAAGAAAGGTTTATTTGGTCTGGAACTGAAATTTTCTGTAATTCATAATCTAACTCAACCTATCGCCATAGCTCATTTGAACAATTCAAACACTGGGAGCCTAGAATAAGAAAGAATACGTTTAATCCTGTCTAGAATATTGTAAGTCCTGGATACATCCTACAGTATATTAAGCAGATAATCAAAAAGTATTGGCAAAGTCACCTGATGGATGGGAGAAAGAATATGGAGCAATTAAATTTTAACATCAGGGAATCCCCTGAGACTGTGTCAAACTTTAAGGACACCCAAATCTATAGGCCATGCCCTTTATCATGAGGCTTACTCTTGTGAAGCTTATGCAGGTAGCAGAGAAGCTTAGACTACCTACAGGCATGCCTAAGAGTTACTTCTGGAGAACCTCTTGTGTTGTTCAGATATGGCCTGAATCTCTCTAAGCTCAACTCTGCAAGTGAAATCATTGGCCTCCCCTCTATGTGAAACATGACATTCAGGGGTGAAAGTCTCCTTGGCAACATGGGAGATGTCGTCCAGGACGAATCCACACCTGGCACCATAGAATCAACAATTATATCCTGACCAAAAGAGGGAAAAGAAGTGTAATTAATAAAGTATCTGTGGCAGAGAGAGTTCAAATAGAGTTGAGAGGCTACTCCGGAGGTTGCTTTTATGCAAGCTTCAGTTAGACATTGCTACCTATCATAACCTGCCAACTCCCAACCAGGACAATTCCAGCCAATCCTAAAGAACACCTAAGGCAATATGTAAGATTCCACAAGTGTTCCATGCACTAGAGTAACTTTCCAGAAAACTACAACCTCCAGATGGGTCCCTGGTCCAGTTAAGTCCTGAAACCTAGCCCAACTTCTCCAAAACATCGGATAGTTCCATCTCCTTAATCCATTTTAATCACAGATACTTCCAGCATGAAAAATTTAGAATTGCCATATTCCAAACAACCCTAAAGAGAGGGATGGAAAGATCAAAGGTGATGGTGGAGTTATAAGATGAAGATAGAATTTAACAAATGAATATGAATGCTGAATCATTAAATTGATATCTCTTTTAATCTCCAGTATCTTAGAGCAGCTAGAAGTAAAAACCTAAAATTGTGGAATTGTACCCCATGTTATACTCTCAATTATGTTCTACAACTAATTATGTTGCTGTGCTTTGAAATTTATAGCTTTATTGTGTATATGTTATTTTTCACAAAAAAAGGAAAAAAATCAATTGTGATGAAAAAATATATTTAAGCCCTCTAGCCTTCTATATTTTGTGGCAGCTAGAAGGAAAAATATGAGAGGATCATATGGTAGCAAATGACAAATTCTGGGCTCTGTCTTGTAACTACTAGTTGCAGAATGCTCAGCAAATTATTGCTTTTTTATTTCTTTTCTTTGTATATATGTTATACTATAAAATAAAAAAAGTTAAAAAAAAAACGCAAACCAAATCAAAGGAAAAGATGGCTCTAGCCTTCCGTAAATCAAGATGGTGACATAAGATGCCCCAGAGTGCCATTCCCCCACAGAATTGTTGAAAAACAAGCAAAAACTGGCAGACACATTTTCATCAAAATCTGGAAAATAGTTAAAGGGTTGTAATAACTGAGCATGTGATGAATCAAGAAAATTCAGCTCTGCAAAAATGGTAAGAGAAGCTCAAGTCACCCTTGCTGAGCCCTCCGCAAAACCTTCCCCAATACATAGTAGAGCCAGTTTGAGCTCCCACAGTGGGTTTCTGGTTCTTTTCAAGAGTGATCAGAGCAACCCCTAGGCTCATCCTGCAGTGCCATATATGGGTTCCAATGTATTAGGGTGGCAATATGAAAGATTGAACCAGGAAAATCATCCCTGATTTGCCCTGCCAGAATTTGCCCTTCAGGCAGAAGCAGCTTGCAGACAGCTAAATCAATGTAATAAAAATTAAGTCAAAATGGTCTGGGGCAAGCGATTGCATATTTCAATTATATGATAGAGTCCTAGAAGGAGAGAAAGTCTATTTAATAGGAAGCAGAGGTCACATTCAAAATCCTATAAATGGGGAAATTTCTACAGCTGTGCGCACAAACAAACCTAGGACAAAACTACACTCAGAAAAGTTGGAAGGTATCCTGCTCTTTGCATTCACCTTCAGCTGATCTTCTTCATAGGAAGACTGAACTCTGAAGGAGAGCATCAGCCAATAAAGCCAATTTACAAATACTGTGAATGGTGTGCTGCTGTTGTTGTTTTAGCTCCTCTCACTCAAGGAAATTCTCTAGCTGGATACAAACTTAAGTAGCAGGCAGCTCAGGGACTAAATCTCAGAGCTAATACTTTTAAATATTAAAATATAGGGTATGAAACAAAAGATTACAAGACAAACAAAGAAACAGGAAATGATGACCCATTCAAAGGAACAAGATAAAAATCCAGAAAACATCAAAAAAGGCCAGACTTTGGACACTTCAAACAAAGACTTAAATGATATTTAATATACTCAAGGTGATAAAGAGAAGCACAGAGAAGGAACTAATGGTTTCAGAAAACAACAAATAAATATGAGAATATCAATAAAGGGATAGAAATTTTTAAAAGGAATAAAAAAGAATGCTGGAGATGATAAAATTGAAATGAAATATTCCCTAGAAGACCTCAGCAGCAGATTGGAGCTGGCAGAAGATAGTATCAGTAAATTATAAAACAAGAAAATTGAAATGACTCAGGCTGAGAAGTACGAAGAAAAAAAAAGAATGTACAAAAGTTAAAAGAATTTAAGAGACCTATGGGATACTAGCAACCACACTAATGTACACATTATGGGAGTCCCAGAATGGGATGGAGGACAGAAAGGGGCATAAGGAATAATCAAATAAATAATGGCAGAAAACTTTGCAAATTTCACAAAAGACATGAACATGCAACTTCAAGAAGCCCAACAAACTCTCCAAACAGGATAAACTTGAAGAGAAG
Source organism: Myrmecophaga tridactyla (assembly GCA_004026745.1). NCBI lineage: Eukaryota > Metazoa > Chordata > Mammalia > Pilosa > Myrmecophagidae > Myrmecophaga > Myrmecophaga tridactyla. The sequence continues at coordinate 9,521 of PVIY010038358.1, read as the reverse complement.
CAAGCAGGGGCACAGAGTAGTCAAAGTGTCAAATACCAAGGACAAAAAGCGAGTTCTGACAGCTGGAAAAGAAAAGAAACATAACGTGTTCAAGGGTATCACACCACGGTTAAGTGTATATTTCTCATCAGGAAACATGGAGGCAAGACGTCAGTGGGAGGAAATATTTAGAGTACTGAAAGAAGACAATTGCCAAACAGGTACTTGAAATCTGGTGAAACTGTCTTTTGAAAATGAGGGCAATATTAAGACCTTCATAAATGAACAAAAGCTGAGAGAATTTGTAATCACTAGACCTGCCTTACAAGCAATGCCAAAGGGAGTTCTTCAGACTGAAAATGGACACTAGACCGTAGATTTAAGTGGCATAAAGAAATAAAGACCACTAATAAAGGTAACCAGATGGATAATTATAAATGCCAGTAATATTATATTGTAGTTTTAGTATGGAACTCCACTTTTTACTTTTTACACGTTTGAAAATGAAAATTCGTAAAATGCAATGATAAATCCATGGTTTTGGAATACAATATATAAAGATAAACTCTGAAATACAACAAAATGGTGGGGGAACAGAGAGATATAGAAACAAGCACATGGGCAAGATATTGATGTTAAGCTTGTGTCAAATCAAATATGATTACTATAGATTTATGATGTTAAATTTAAGCCCCTTGGAAATCACAAATGAAATATATGAAAAATACATACAGAAAGTAAAACACTGCTATGAAGGACAAAGAAGTTCACTATATACTGATGAAGGGGTCAATTCAAGAAGAGGACATATTTATAAATATTCACACATGCTTCATTTTATTGCACTTCACTTTATTTTGCTTTCCAGATATTGCATTTTTTTTTTTACAAATTGAAAGTTTGTAGCAACCTGCTTTGAGCAAATCTATCAGTGCCTGTTTTCTAACAGCATGTGTTTATTTCATGGTCTTGTGCCACGTTTTGATTTAGGTATTTGGCATTTAGACATAATTCTAATATGCATGTAATTGATGATAGAATAGCATAAAATAACTTTTATATGTACTAGGAAACCAACAAATTCATATGACTCAGTTTACTGCAATATTCACTTTATTGCAGTGGTGTGGAACTGACCCCATGATATTTCTGAGGCAAGCCTGTATATGCACCAAATGGCAAAGCCTCCAACTATATGAAGCAAATATTGACAGATCTGAAGGGAGAAACAGATGATTCTATATCAATAATAGGCGACTTTAATATACCACTTTCAATAATGGATAGAATATCTAGACAGAAGATCAATAAGGAAAGAGAAGACTTTAATGATACTATAAACCAACTAGAACCAACAGACATACATAGAACACTTCACCCAACAGCAGCCAAATACACACACACTTCTGGTGTACATCGGTCATTATCCAAGATAGAGAATATGTTAGGTCACAAAACACATTTCAACATATTAAAAAATACTGGAAAACATACAATGTATCTTCTGTATGGGCTGAAACTAGAAATCAATAACAGAAGGAACAAGAAAGTTCACAAATAATTAAATTGCACATTCCTTTTTTTCACAGTGAATATTTTCTTTTATTAACTTTGTATATATAGTTATACAAGTTTTAAAATAAACAAATGTTATTGCAGATAAAAAAAACAATGGATTAATACTATTAACACTTTTAAACCTCATTAATACTTTTTTCAGATAAAAGGAAAAATTATTGGGCTGTGATCATATGTATAATAACATTATAGGAACTGAAAAAGGACTTTTAATAAAACTAACATATCTGCAAAACAAAAACAAAAACCAAATTTTGCAACTACTAAATTGATCCCTGATGTCATATTTTATTTTTTTGAATTTTCTCTTTAATGTAAAACAATTAACAATTTAAAAAGAAGAAAATATTTTTATTAAAAATTATTATCCAAATAACAATAAAATTAAGCAAAATATTTCATGTATGAATTAAAATGGGCTGTCACCAAACAGAAACAATGCATCTCACCAGTTTGCATTCAGGTTTGTTTCATATTTAAACACTCATAAAACCTCTAAGCAGTCACATAGCATAAAAGAATCAAATTAAGTAAAGTTCTCTTTCTTTACTGCATCATCACCATTTACTTAGAATCTGCTCTCTAAATGTGGGAATTTGTAGCACCTCAGGAGTTAGAGACACAAACCATGCCTGAAAGTTAAATAAGAAATAAACTCTCTCTCTCTCTCTCTCTCTATATATATATATATATATATATATAGAATAAATAATAAAAAATGTCATAACTTGAAATTTACATATGTATTTTTAAAACACAACAATAATCACAGTGATTTTTAAAACTTTGACCACCAACAAAATACTTATTTGGGGGGAGTATTTTATCACTGAATAATTTAGAATCACTGGTAGATGGTGACAGTAAAAAAAGACTGACTTTTAGTTAGTGTTATTACTTTTTAATAATTTCTCCACATATAATGCACCTCCTTACTGTTTGTACCTAATGAACAACACATTCTTAAACAACCAAGGGTCAAAGAAGAACCCAGAACGGAAATTAGAAAATATCTTGAAGCAGATGAAAACAAAATATAACTAACATAAAACTTATAGGATGCAGTGGAAGGCAGTTTGGTGGTTCCTCAGGAAACTAAGTATAGAATTACCATATGACCCAACAATACCATTGTTAGGTATCTATTCAGAGGACATGAGGGCAAAGATACAAACGGACATTTGTATACCAGTGTTTATAGCAGCATTATTTACAATTGCCAAGAGCTGGAAACAGCATAAAAGTCCATCAGCAGATGAGTGGCTAAACAAGCTGTGGTACATACATGTGATGGAATATTATTATGCAGCTGTAAGACAAAATAAAGTTATGAAGTATGTAACAACATGGATGGACCTTAAGGACATTATGCTGAGTGAGATTAGCCAGAAACAAAAGGACAAATGCTGTATGGTCTCACTGATATGAATTAACATTAATGAAAGAACTTGGATAATTCTAGCTAAGAGCAGAGGTCATCAGGAGATAGAAATACAGTAGATATTGGGTAATTGGAACTGAAGGGATACAGATTGTGCAATGGGACTGATTGTAAAAATTCAGAAATGAATAGCACAATACTATCTAACTGTAATGCAATAATGTTAGAACACTGAATGAAGCTGAATATGAGAATGATAGAGAGAGGAGGCCTGGACGTGCAAATGAAATCAGAAGGAAAGATGTACGATAAAGACTGAGATGATATAATCTAGGAATGCCTAGAGTGTACAAAATAATAGTGACTTAATGTACAAATTTAAAAATGTTTTGCATGAGGAAGAACAAAGGAATGTCAGTAATTCAGGGTGTTGAAAATAGATGATAGTTAATATTTTAAAACTTTAACTTATGTGTGAGACTAAAGCAAAAAATATTTATTGGTACAAAATTTATATTTTGACTAGTGCATTTCCTAATATAACTTATGTGGACAGCCAACTGAACACTATAAGTACATGGAACCTTAAGTAAGGCATGAGATTTTGTAGGTTTGTCCAGAGTGATGCCTTGATAAATCCCAGAAGGATTTGAACAGCGAATAAAAAAGTATTTGCAAAGTCCCCTTGGGGGAATGGTAAGAGAGGGATTCAACTCCCCCAAGTGAAGAATTTTTGATATTCTCACAAGCAGCGAGGATAACCAAAGCAATAGGCTGAGCCCCCAATTTTGGGGTTTGTTCATATGAAACTTAACCCTGCAAAGGATAGGCTAAGCCTACTTAGAGTCACCCCCAAGAGAACCTCTTTTGTTGCTCAGATGTGACCTCTCTCTCTCAGCCAACACAACAAGCAAACTCACTGCCCTCCCCGTCTCTGCGTGAGACATGACCTCCAGGGGTGTGGACCTTCCTGGCAACGTGGGACAGAAATCTTTGAATGAGCTGGGACTCAGCACCACGGGATTGAGAAAACCTTCTCGACTGCAAGGGGGAAGAGAGAAATGAGACAAAATAAAGTGTCAATGGCTGAGAAATTCCAAGCAGAGTTGAGAGGTTATCCTGGAGGTTATTCTTACGTTTTAAATCGATATCACCTTTTTTTAGTTAAGGCATAACAGAGAGGTTAGGGGGAACTGCCTGAAAATGTAGAGCTGTGTTCCAGTAGCTATGTTTTTTGAAGATGGTAAAATGATATAGCTTTCACAATATGACTGTGTGATTGTGAAAACCTTGTGTTTGACGCTTCTTTTATCTACCATATGGACAGATGAATAAAACATATGAATTAAAAATAAGTAAATAACGGGGAACAAATGTTAAAATAAATTTAGTAGATTGAAATGCTAGTGATCAATGAAAGGGAGGGGTAAGAGGTATGGTATGTGTTCTAGTTTGCTAGCTGCTGGAATGCAATACACCAGAAACAGAATGGCTTTTAAAGGTGGAATTTAATAAGTTGCTAGTTTACAGTTCTAAGGCCAAGAAAATGTCCCAATTAAACAAGTTTATAGAAATGTCCAATCTAAGGCATCCAGGGAAAGATACCTTGGTTCAAGAAGGCTGATGAAGTTCAGGGTTTCTCTCTTAAGTGGAAGGGCACATGGTGAACACAGTCAGGGTTCCTCTCTCATCTGGAAAGGCACATGGTGAACACAGTCAGGGTTCCTCTCTCATCTGGAAGGGCATATGGCGAACATGGCATCATCTGCTAGCTTCTTCTCCTAGCTTCCTGTTTCATGAAACTCCCTGGGAATCATTTTCCTTTTTCATCTCCAAAGCACTGGTTGGTGGACTCTCTGCTTCATGGTGCTGCAGCATTCTCTGCTCTCTCCGAATCTCCTTCATTCTCCAAAATGTGTCCTCTTTTATAGGACTCCAGAAACTTATCAAGACCCACCCAAATGAATAGAGACATGTCTTCACCTAATCCTGGGTTTAACAACCACTCTTGATTGAATCACATCTCCAGGGGGATGTTCCGATTACAGTCTCAAACATACAGTATTGAACAGAGATTATTCTGCCTTTACAAAATGGGATTTTGATTAAAACATGGCTTTTTTAGGGGACATACATCTTTTCAAACAGTACACTATGTATGAATTTTTTTCTGTTTTCTTTTTATTTCTTTTTCTGAATTGATGCAAATGTTCTAAGAAAAGATCATGATAAATATACAACTATGTGATAAAAAAGAATGTTCATATTGTACGTTGATTGATTTTATTAATAAAAATTAAAAAAAACTTATAGGATGAAGCAAAGCCAGTGATGAGAGGGAAATGTACACCTTTTAGTGCTTAAGTGAAGAAAGAAGAAAAATCTCAAATCAGAGACCTAACCTCTCAATGGAGGAGCTATAAAAAGAAGCTTCATGTAAACCTAACATGAGCAGAAGGAAGAAAATAATAAAAATTAGAGTAGAGATAAATGAGATAGAGAATTAAAAAGAAAATATCAAACAATAAAACCAAGAGTTGATTATCTGAAAAAACCAATATAACCCACAAGCCTTAAGCAAGACTGACACAGGAAAAAAGAGAGTGGATACTAATAATTAAATCAGATATGAAAGGAGGAAATTACTATTGACCCCAAAGAAATAAAAAGAATGACAAGAGGACACTATGGACAACTGTATGTCAACAAATTAGATAACCTAGATGAAATAGATACATTTCTAAAACCACATAATCTGCCTATATAACTCAAGAAGAAATAGAAAATCTCAACTGGTCAATAACAAGTAACATGACCAATAACAAATCAATGACCAAATATCTCCCAACAAAGAAAAGTCCAAGACCAAATAGCTTTATTGTTGAATATTACAAACATTGCAAGAATAATTAATGCCAATTCTGCTCAAACTCTTCCAAAATATTAGAGGAGAGGAAACACTAATTCTATGAGGCCAGCATGACTGTAACACACATGCCAGGAAAAGACAGCAAAAGAAAAGATATATCTTATGATTGTAGAGGAAAAATTCTCAACAAAATACCAGCTAATTGAATCCAAAAGCACATTAAATGGGCAGTCAAACATAAGAAAATCAATTAATGTAATACACCATATTAATAAAATGATGGAAAAACTCCTTGTGACATCTTAAAACAGAAAAGGCATTTACAAAAATCCGGTGCCCCTTCTGAATAAAACAAACAAACAAACAAGAAAACCTTAGAAATCTAGGAACAGAAGGAAACTTCCTCAACATGATAAAATGATAAAACACCATCTACACAGCGGGCAATGGTAGTTCAGTGGCAGAATTCTCGCCTGCCATGTTGGACACCTGGGTTTGATTCTCAGAGCCTGCCCGTGCAAAAAGACAAAACAAAACAAAAACACCATCCACACACAAAAAAACCGACAGCTAACAGTGTACTCAATGGTGAAAGACTGAAAGCTTTACCTCTAAGATCAGAAAAAAGACAAGGATGCCCACTGACATAACTGTAATTTGATATTATACTAGAAATTCCAGCCAGAAAAATTATGCAAGAAAAAGAAATTAAAGGCATCCCATTTAAAAAAGAAAAAGTAAAAATTCCCAACTTGCAGATGAAATGATCCTACTAGTGCAAATAAACAAATTCAGCAAAGTGGTAGGGAACAAGGTCAGCATGCAAAAATAGTGTTTTTATACATTAGTAATGAGTAATATGGAAATTAAGAAAAAATTCAAATTACAATAGCAACTGAAAGAATCAAATATCTAAGAACAAATGTAACAGGATTTAAGTGTCTTACACAGGAAAACTACAAAACATTGCTAAAAGACATCAAAGAAGACCTAAATAAATGGGTAGATATTCCATCATCATGGATTGGAAAACTAAATATCTATCCAAAGCAAGTTGCAGATTCAACAAAATCTCAATCTAAAATCTAGTAGCCTTCTTTACAGCAATGGAGAAGCTAATCATAAAATTTGTATCAAAGAGTAAGGGGCCTTGAATAGCCAAAACTTTCTTGAAAAGGTTGAACAAATTTGGAGGGCTCACACTTCCCAATTTTAAAACTATTTTAAAGCTACAGTAATTAAAACAACATTGTACTGGCACAAGTTCAGATATATACAATATTGGAATCAAATTGAAAGTCCAGAAATAAACTCTCACAGCTATGACCCATTGGTTTTCTTGTGTTTTTTTTTTTATAGTATATATGTATGGCCCATTGGTTTTCTTGTTTTGTTTTTATAAATAGTATATATATATTTTGAGCACAAAGTTTGTAGAATTAAGCATCCTGAATAAGGTTAGCCCAGGTAGCATTAACAAATGATGCAAAACCAAAACCACAATAGTGGTCACACATTTCGGGAGCTACCAGCACCCAGCAACAACAAAAATTTACTATAGAAGAGCTTCTTAAATACTTGTTAGACACTTGGAAAACAAAACAAATTGTCAGGGATCATATGATTTTATAAAGCATAATGACCAGCCATGTCGGCATGTTTTTTTTTGTTGTTGTTGCTGTTTTTAAAATATTTTTAATTGAGAAATCTTCATACCTATCAACCCATATATGGTATACAATCAATGGCTCACAATATCATTATATATTTGTATATTCATAGCCATGATCATTTTTAGAACATTTGCCTCACTCCAGAAAAAGAAATAAAATGAAAAAAGAAAAAAAAAACTCATACATCCCATACTTCTTTCCTCTCCCTCTTATTGACCCTAATGTTTCAATCTACCCAATTTTTTACCCTTTATCCCCCTTTATTTAATTTTTATTTTATTTTATTTTATTTTACTTATCTGTCCATTCCCTGTGTGCCAGTTTGAAAAGACTTATGTACCCAAGAAAAGCCATGTTTTACTCCTAATCAATCTTGTGGGAGCAACTATTTCTTCTAATCCCTATTCAGTACTATAGGTTGGAAACTTGATTAGGTTGTCTCCAGGGAGATGTGACTCACCCACTTTTGTGTATTAACCTTTCATTAGAGGGAGATGTGACTCCACCCATTCCAGGTAGGTCTTGATTAGTTTATTGGAATTTTTTAAAAGAGAAAGCATTTTGGAGAAAGCTTGAGAAGGATGGGAGAGCAACAGAGCAGTCATGAGAATGACAACAGCCAGAGTTCATTCAACCAGAGACCTTTGGAGATGAAAAAGGAACATGCCCCTGGGAGAGCTTCATGAAACAAGAAACTGGAAGAGAAAGCCAGCAGACTTTGCCATGTTCCCATGTGCCTTTCCAGTTGAAAGAGAAACCTTGAATGTCATCAGCCTTCTTGAACCAAGTATTTTTTGTAGATGCCTTAGATCAGACATTTCTATAGCATTGCTTTAATTTGGACATTTACAGCCTTAGAACTATAAACTAGCAACTTATTAAATCCCCCTTTTAAAAGTTGTTCCAATTCTGGTATATTGCATTCTGGCAGCTAGCAAACTAGAATACCCTATATAAAAGAAACATCAGACACAAGGTTTTCAAAATCACACTGTCACCTTGTAAAAGCAATATAGTTATATAATCGTCTTCAAGAATCAAGGCTACTGGAATGCATCTCAACAGTTTCAGGCACTTCCCTTCAGCCACTCCAACATACCATTAACTAAAAAGGGATACCTATATAATGCATAAGAATAACCTCCAGGATAACCTTTCACCTCTATTTGAAATCTCTCAGCCACTGAAACTTCATTTTGTTTCATTTTTCTTCCCTCTTTTGGTCAAGAAAGCTTTCTCAATTCCATTATGCCAGGTCCCAGCTCCTCCCAGGAGTCTTGTCCCACATTGCCAGGGAGATTTACACCCCTGGGAGTCATGTCCCACATAGAGGGGAGGGCAGTGATTTCACCTGCCACATTGGCTCAGAGAGAGGCCACATCTGAGCAACAAAAGAGTTTCTCTGAGGTGACTCTTAGGCATAATGATAAGTAGGCTTAGCTTCTCTTCTGCAGGAATAAGTTTCACAGGGTGTGGTAGTTAGATTCAGTTGTCAACTTGGCCAGGTGAAGGCACCTAGTTCTGTTGCTGTGAACATGAGCCAATGGTACATGAACCTCATCTGTTTCTGATTACATCTGCAGTCGGCTAGGAGGCGTGCCTGCTGCAATGAATGATGTTTGACTTAATTGGCTGGTGCTTAAATGAGACAGCACAACGTAGCACAGCCCAAGCAGCTCAGTATACCTCATCTCAGCACTCGCAGTTCAGCCCACGCCTTTGGAGGTACAGATAGAAATCACCCCAGGGAAAGTTGTTGGAACCCAGAGGCCTGGAGAGAAGGCCAGCAGAGACCACCCTGTGCCTTCCCACTTATGAAAGAACCTCAGTTGTAAGTTAGCTGCCTTTCCTCTGAAGAACTAATGAAATAAATCCCCTTTTATTAAAAGCCAATCCATCACTGGTTTGTTGCATTCTGACAGCTAGCAAACTAGAACACAGGGGATAGGGGTAAACCCTAAGATCAAGGACTCAGCCTACTGAATTGGTTGTCGACACAGCTTGCAATGAATATCAAGAATTCCCCAGATGGGGAAGCTGA
>PVIY010038357.1:0-15520 GCA_004026745.1 Myrmecophaga tridactyla | reverse complement strand
AGTACAGAGGTCCTAAATTGGTGGCCCTAACACTGACATCTTCCCAAGAGTCTGTCTGCCTCAGAGCAAACCTGACACCGTATAAAAAGGTTAAGAGAAGAAATATCTTCCATTACGTAAGTCAAATAATGAATTTTTTTTTTTAATCTGCATTATCCCTCTGGAGCAAGCAAAACCACTTCTGCAAATCTCGGCCACAGAAGAAAAAGTCCAAATGGCATGGGAGCTGACTCATGCATTTAAAACAATCAACGACTGCCCCCGCCTCACCCCCGTAAAGGGGCACTACCGCGACCTACTCTTACCGGGCACCAAACATCCCACACTCAGTCCCTACCTCAACACTCCTGAAATCCCCACCTCCGACGCGTGTCCACCTCGGCTCTTCCAGTCCCACCAGCGGCTCTGACCCGGGATCAGGTACCCCCTCGCATCAGGGTCCCCCTCTCCAGCCCCTCACGTTCCAGTCAACCCGCCCAATACCGGCACTCACCCGAGCAGTGACCTTATACACTGTATAGCCCCTCGGGTGTCGCTGAGGCTCGGTGACAGTATAGAAACGAGCGAGGTCTGCACTCCGCTCCCGGGGAGTACTCATCCTCCCGTCGCCTCTGCCGCTGCAGCCCGCCCGGGATCATCAGGGCAACCCGGCACGGCGGCGACCCGAGCTCCCGAAGGAGCAGAGGAGCGCCGAGAGGGCGATGGCTCTACCGAGGCGCCTCCGCCGCGCGGCTCTGCTTCCGGGTCGGCAAAGAAGCTTCCGGGTCAGGCCCCGTCCGAACTGCTTGCGGTGAGAGGGCTTTCGAATGACTCCCAACCCGGTGTCGGCTTGACGGATGGGCGAGATAACAGGCGTTGGCGCTGCCACCCCGTCGCTATGGAGAGCTGGGCCACGTTCTTTATGCGCTAACTCAGACACCTTCTCGATTTTGTGATAGCCACACCGGTGAGAGCTCCGTTCTCCCCATCTCCGTTCCACCCGAGTACAAAGTTCCGTGGGGATCTGAAGAAATTCTAACCCAGCCTAGAATTTCTTTCCTTCCCTACTCACAGCCGATCATTTTAAAACCCACAGCAACATGTTAGTTCTTTCACAGACATATACTTTCCTTTTGTCTAAGTCTAGACCCATCTATCTTTACATCTACCTGTCTTTTGTCCAGCACACTCCAACCCTATAGCAGTCTTAAAATCTTTCAATCAGATCCTAAAATATAGAGCCTGTTTTGACTGGCCTGGGGGGGTGAGGGGGGAGAGACACGACGTTTCAAAAGCCACTAAAGATTGAGTTTTCAGTTTTAGCTGATTGCTGTCCACTGCTTAGCAATTCCTTTATCTTTCCTCTATCAGAGCTTTTCTCATGCCCCATAACAGTGATTCCAAGTCTTTGCCATTCTCCTCAACTCTGTATTCCTCCTTATCTTGCCTCCCTATCCCCAGCCCCCACTGCCTTCTTCGTAACTGGAAATGATGATGATGATGATGATGATGATGATGATGGCGGTGATGGTGATGGTGATGATGAAGGAGCCCCATTAGTAACAATTCCTCCACCTTCTCATATTTCCGTTATGCTCTCAGAGGTAAATATGTCCCTTGATCATTTTTAAGATTTAACTCTTCATCTGTGCTTTGAATCTCATCCTCTTTGGCCTCCTTCAACACATGTTCCAGCAGTGACATCCCAAATCTCCTTTCCACAGCTTTAATCGCTTCCTCAAAATTGGCTCCTTCTCCTCAGTCTACATATGTCTAAATCTCTCATTCCTCTCTTAAATCTGAATTCAGCACCTAGTATGTGCCAGACATTGTGTCAAGTAGGCACCAGAGGTGCAAAGAGTCTTGCTCTCAAGTACCATCAAGTAGGAAAAATCAAGCAAGTGATAACTAAAAGATATTGTGAGAGATATGAAACAGGATACTACAGTGTACATCTTTTTCAAAATGGAAGATAAGCTAAGGCTTTCTGATAGGGAGGAAACTATGGCTGAATCTTGAGAGAGAAGAGTTAGCCAAAGGGGAAAATGACATCATTCATGTTACCTTTTAGTGACCACCCAATCTTTCTCCTCGTGGTCAAAGTTGTTTATGTTGTTTTTAAAGTAATCTGCATCAATATTAGATGACACCCAATCATCCCTATACTCCCTGCAATCTGGCTTCACTACTATACTACTACTCTGAAATTGTTCTGAAAAAAAGGTTTTAATGACCTCCTCTCACCCAATGTTTTCAGACTTTAAATGTCTCTAACCATTTCCACCTTTTGAAAATACTTCTATGTCCTTACTATTCTAGTCACTATTGTCTCTCTTTTTTCTTTTCCTCTCCATAACTGCCTTTCAGTCTCCTCTGCAAGTTTCTCCTCCATCCAGGAACTTTTAATGTTATTGTTTCTAAGGATTTTGCATTTGGTCCATTGGTTTTTTTTCTCACTAACTCACAAATACCCATCTCCAGGCAGATCTCTCAGGTAGGATTTGACTCACATGTCTAAATGCCTATATCTTTACCTCTAAATCCAATTACCAGAAAACAGAACACATCATGAAAAAAAAATCTGAACTTTTAGGTTCCCAGTGCCTGCCCACGCACAAAAAAATATCTGCACTTTTAAATGAAAAAAATAAAAATAAGAAATCTGAACTTTTACTTTTCCTCATAAAAGCCTATTCCAATTTCAGTGATTGGTTTTACTCTCCATTTAATTACATTAGTCAGGTTTCTGGGAATTATTCTTAGCAGTGTCCTTTCTCACATTCTTCGAGTTCTATTCATTAAATAAATGATATTGATTAAAAGTAAAAGAATGGAAAAAAGATACCCCATTAAAACACCACTAAAAATATTTAAGAAGAAAGGATATTACCAGTAATAAAAACAAACTTTATTATAAACAGTTCAAATCATCAAGAAGACATACCAATTCTAAAAGTGTAAGCACCTAAAAAAGAACTTCAAAAGTATGAAATAAAAACTGTTCAAACAAAATCTTCAAGGAGACTAAGGAGATGTGACAACTAAATGTAATGTGATACCCTGGATTGGATTCTAGAATAGAAAAAGGACATTAGTGGAAAAAGTCATCAAATCCAAATAAAGTCTATAGTTTATAATATTGTACCAATGTTAATTTCTTAGTTTTCAACTGTTCCATGGTTTTGTTAGATGTTAACATTACAAAAGCTAGGTGAAGGGTATATGGAAACTCACTGTTCTATCTTTACAATTCTTCTGTAATTATTCTGAAATTAAAAGTTTAAGTTTTTAAAAAAATGAAAAAAAATCTTCAGCCATAACCAAATACAACAGAGTATTTAAAAGTATTGTACAACACGACTTCGTGGGATTTATCACAGGAATGTAAGCTTCAACTAAGAAAATCATTTGTTAACACACTACATTAATAAAATGAAGAGGAGAAAAAAACAACAACAGGGTCATTGCAACAGATGCAGAAAAGCATTTGACAAAATCCAGCACTCCCTGAAGATAAAAACATTCAGAAAGCTAGGAAGAGAAGGGAACTTCCTCAACATGATAAAGGGAATATATGCGTGATTGTTCTGTAAACCTGCAACTTTTCTAATAAAAGGAAAAAAAAAAAAACAGTGGGGTACTAGCCCAAGGACGCACATAGACAAATGGACATCCATGACCAATTGATTTTTGACAAGGGTGCCAAGTCCATTCAATGGAAAAAGAATAATCTCTTCAACAAATAATGCTGAGAAAGCTGATGTCTAGATGCAAAAGAATGAAAGTGGACCTTATGCTATATACAAAAATGAACTCAAATGGATCAAAGACTAAAACTATAACATTCCTAGAAGAAAACATAAGGGAATATCTTCAGGACCTTGAATTAGGCAATGGATTATTAGACTTTAAACCAAAAATATGACCTACAAAAGAAAAAATGGATCAGCAGAACTTCATCAAAATTAAAATGTTTGTGCATCAAAGGATATTATCAAGAAAGTAGAATGACTACATACAGGATAGAAGAAAATATTTGGAAACCATATACCTGGTAAGGATTTAATAAGCAGAATACATAAAGAACAGCTACAGCTCAACAAGAAAAAGACAGTAAACCCAATTTTAAAATGGGATGAGGATTGGAATAGATGTTTCTCCATAGAAGATATACAAATGGTCAACATGAAAATATGCTCAAAATCATTAGCCATTAGGGAAATGCAAATAAAAAAACACGATGAGGCACCACTTCATTCCCACTAATCTGGTTATCATTTTAAAAAATGGAAAATAGTAAGTGTTGACAAAGCTGTGGAGAAACAGGAACTCTTATACATTGTTGGTGGGAGTATAAAATCATGCGGCCCTATGGAAAACAGTTTGATGGTTCCTCAGAAAACTAAGTATAGAATTAGCATACGACTGCAATCCCACTTCTAGGTATACACCCAAGAAAACTGAAACCAGGGATTTGAACAAATATTTGCACACTGACATGTCTGTCAGCTGGGTAGTAATGTGGCTGGCATCTGCTGGTCCCTTGGTCCTCAGCGCCATTGCTTTCAGCCTCTGTTCCTGTGGAGGTTTCTCACTTTACTTCCCCAGGGTTGGCTTTCATATCTTGGCTTCCCTTGGCTCTCTCCAGGTTCTGGCTTGCTTCACATGTCACAGTGACATTTGCTGGACTCCAAGCATCTCCAAACATCCTTGTCTCTATTCACCAGGTGTCCGTATCTGAGCAGCTCTGCTGGGAAGTTTCTGTTGGCTCTGAGGCTTCTGTCATTTCTCCAGGCTCTGTTGTTTCTCTCGTTTCTGTCATTCCTGAGGTTTCTCCAAAATGTTTCCTCTTTTAAAGGATTCCAGTAAACTAATCAAGACCCACCTGGAACGGGTAGGGTCACATCTCCCTCTAATCAAAGGTCACACCCACAACTGGGTGTGTCACATCTCCATTGATATAATCTAATCAAGTTTCCAGCCTACTGTGCTGAATAGGATTAAAAGAAATGGCTGCTCCCACAAGATTGGATCGGGATTAAAACATGGCCTTTCTGGGGTACATAATACTTTCAAAACAGCACAGTACTTGAAAGCGGTTAAAATGGGAAATGTTATGTTGTTATCACAGTAAAAAAATTTTAATTTAGAAATTTTTTAAACTGCTAGATTTAATGGACAAATCTATAATTATTTCTAAGACTTCAACACTTCTCTCTTGGTAATGATAAAATAAGTAGACAAAGAAATAAGTATGGATACAGATGGTGGTTAGGAGCCCAGAAAACAAGTTCTTAAACTTAATCCACATTTATGTGGGTATGAACCTATTGTTAAATAGGAACTTTTCATGAGATTACTTCAGTTAAGGTATGGTCCAACTCAATCAGGATGGGTCTTAATCCTGTTACAAGAGTCCTTTACAGGCAGAATGAAATCCAGACAAAGATGGAGAAAGCAAAGGGAAGCAAGAAGCATAAGGTCAACAAAATCGAAACGAGAAGGGAGTGGTCAGGAGAGGCATGCATGGTTAGGTGACAGAGAAGCCACAGTCCAAGACTGGCAACCAGTCTTCAGGGACAAAGCATTGCCCTGATGCCTTGATTTGGTCTCTTAAGCCTCAAAACCATGAGCCAATAAATTCATTGTTTAAGCCATTCCATTGCATGGTATTTGCCTTAGCAACAAAGAAACTAAAACGTTATAGAAGACCTGAAAAAACTCTACCAACCAACACTGAGTGGGTAACATTTCTAGAATACTCCACTCAACAGTAGAAGATATATTTGTTTCCAAGTGCACACAAAACTTTCACCTAGATAAACCAAATCTGAACCATAAAGCACATCTCTTCAAATTTAAAAGGACTAGTATCACAGTATACATTCTGTGACCTCAAGAAAGTTAAACTAGAAATTAATAAAAGGAAGATAACTATAAATTTCACAAATACTTACAAAATAAATAGCACAATTCTAAATAATCCCTGGGTCAAAGATTAAATAACAAGAGATCCCTAAAAATATTTGGAATTGAATGAAAATTAAAACAAAAAATTCCCTCTAAACTAAAGCAATGCTTACAGGGAAATTTATAGCCTTAGAAGCTTATAGTAAACAAGAAGAAAGGTCAGAGCTCAGTAATCTAAGCTTCCACGTCAAGAAATTAGAGAAAAAGAAAAAAGAAAGTTCAAATCAAACCTAAAGCAAGGAGAGAAAAGAAAAGCAAATAAATAAATAAAGATCAATGAAATAAAAATGAGAAAAACTATTAGAGAGAAGTCAATGAAACCTAAAAGAAATTTTTTTTAAAAAAAAATCTAGAAACTTTATAAACTTCTCAAGGAAAAAGAAAACACTAATTGTCTTTCCCACCACATTTCTATACTATACCTCTACTGTAGCACCTATTATAAGGTAGTAGTGGGTTGTACATGGTAATTAACAGCTGACACATTTTTATCCCATCAAACTTTGATGTCCTAATACAGGAGGGGCTGTTCTTCCTTTATCTTTGTAGCCCCAATATCTGTCACAGTAGTTGCAACATGAGCTTTTTGCTGAATGCAGGTATTCTAAGGCTTTAAAGATTTTTTCCTACCATCCTAATTAAATAAATTAACTTATAAATACTCTTTTTTCTTCTTTACCAATCAAAACTATCAACATATAACTACTGATCTGAGCTTTTGACCAGAATGAGATAACAAATGTAACCCTAATAAGTTCATATAATATCAGTCAAAAGCAAAAAAAAAACCTTGAAGTTTTGGTCAACCTGTGCTTCCTTTTTTGTAGATAAATCTGCAATTTTTATTTGATTTTTTCAAAATATTATAATATCTCAAAGATTCTCAAACATTTTTTGACCCCCAGGATCCCAGACATTCCAGGTTTAGATAAATCCACGAACAACACATTCATTAAAGGGAGTAAAGAGATACACACCTAGAACCTTGACATTATCTGTTATGAAGCACATATACTCCTTCCAGCTAAGACTTAATTTGGCTTAAATAGAGAGAATACTTGATAGAGACAACATCAAGTAATCATTTATTTATTCATAATTTAAACAAAAGACAGGGTTTCTTTCATAAAATTGGTATCGAACACAGAGAGAATGAATATTTTTGCATACTTTTACATGCTGCTTTCTCATCCTCTTCTCTGACATTCTATTACCCTGCCTGGATTACCTCTTCATTATCTTCTGTGCACAAGGAATCCCTTGTAAGACTTACCCCTGCTCTTTATTTCCTTCCCAGAAAGATAATTCTAAAGAAACCCTAAAATAGACCAGGCCAGCCAGCAAGATCATCTGTCAGAGATAGGCTCAATTCCACAACATCCACATTGTACAACACAAGGATTTACAAATCTGCAAGGTCTAATTCTGGGACTAAGAAATGAGAATAAGAAAAGGTTCAGGGGGAGTGGAGGGAAGGAAAGGCTGAACTGAATTTTATACTCTGACCAACAATTTCCTAAAATTGTACTTCTGTTTTAAAAGCCCAGATATCAAAAGTTCTTAATCAGCCCACACAGGTTAAGAAAGAAGCTAGAAATTCTACAGCAAGGGTTGAGTGCTGCAATGTTTTCATCAAAGATCACTACAAAACATATACTTATGGAGGGACTTAGCTTTATAGACTGATTTCCTGGCCATTAAAAGACCATTAATTAGAGTGCACAGGTAGTTCTGTGGTTAGAATGCCTGCCTTCCATGCAGGAGACCCAGGTTCAATTCCTGGACCATGCACCGCCCCCTCCCCCAAAAAAGAAAAGACCATTAATGAAATGTGTCTCCAAATTAAATCTTTAATTTGCCACCATCCTAGCAGGCCCAGATCCAATATTAGATAGGGGGTGGGGGACAACAAGAAACAGCATTAAAAAAAAAAAAGGAACAATTCCACAACTGTAAAGAATTTAAAAACCACTGCACCAGACTACAAAGTTCTGCAAGGGAAGGAACCATTGTCACCATGACAACCTAGGATATTTTTGAGAGAGTTGGTAGATCACAAGGAAATATTTTTCAGAATTTGGAGGTTGACACTGAAGTATAAGAACGCATGTGGGAGTTGAGAGATGCTCAAATTTGAATTTTTAGATTTATTTTTAAAGTTCTCCTTATAATCCATGTTACCAAATTCCATTTTATAATGGCAAAAATAATTTTTATACCCCATATTTATACACAAATGTTATGGATGTATATATATAATTATGTAACTTCATTAATTTAGGGGTAGGGGTTCATTTAACAAAGGATGCCAGTTTTCTTAAAGAACAGGAGAAATTTACATCAAATTAATAGTTCAAAATAGGTTATTATACATTAGCATAGCCACCATCAGCTTGGAAACCTGAAAGTATCAGATGGGTACTTTCCATTATGTATTGCATCCATACTATATGACCTTTCCTTTGCTACATATCATTTTTTTAATTGCCGAGGGGGTGATAGATATGCACATAAAATATTGCCTTTCTAGGATCTGGACAGAAGCTTGCTGTTTCATGGGGCTTTTGATTGCCAGGTACCCACTGGGGCTACCAGGGCAATCCCTAGGCTGCATCTTCCTTCTGGACCTGTTGAGGAGCCTTCTCACTCCACTTTTATCATTTTATCTTGTTATTCACTTCCTCTGTACTATTTCCCAAAGGGTCTATTGTGCATAATGTTCTGTTACGTGTGTATTATCTACTCAGTATGTGCTAATTTATTTAAGCAAGCTTCTATTCAAAAGTTTCCTTTCAAAGCTAATAAAAACAAAGCATTTCTGCCAAGCTAGGTATTCTAACATGCATTTCACATTCTTCATTTTATTTAAACCTTACAACATTTCATAAGTATTATCATCCCCTTTTAACAGATGAGGTAACTGTTATCAAAGAGGTGTTATTTGTCTAATGCTTCAGCTGGGAAGTGTCAAAAGTTTGTGTTAAAGCCTGGTCTGTTTTACTCTTAAAAGTCTTCACATTTGAATCTCAATGTCTTCTTGATTCCCAAGGCACAGACTTTGAGCTTATAAATAAATTGTTTCTAGACATTACATAATATAGTGAATTTGTACTTCTAGCTAAGAAACTTTCTTGTACTGAAAAAAACACACAGTAATGAGAGATAAAAGAGAAAAAGAGAAATTCAAATACAAAACAACTCTATCATGCTCAAAACCAAGATTAACCTGTGTACCAGTTTGAAACTGCTGTGTACCCCAGAAAAACCATGTCCTTTAATCCTGCTTCAAAATTGTTGGGTGGGATCTTTTAGATTAAGTTGTTTTCATGGAGATGTGACCCACCCAATTGAGGGTAGGACCTTTTGATTAGATGGTTTCCATGGAGATGCATCTCCATCCATTCAAAGTGGCGTTGCTTACTGGAGTCCTTTAAGAGGGAACAATTTTGGAAAAAGCTTCAGAGCCCACACAGCCAAAGATCCTTTGGAGATGCAGAAGGAAAATGCCTTATGAAATGAGAAGTCAGGAGAGAAAGCTAATGAATATTGCCATGTGCCTTTCCAGCTAACAGAGGTGTCCAGAAGCCAAAGACCCCAGCAGATGCAGGCATTTGCCCTCCTAGCTGACAGAGGTGTACCAGACAACACCAGCTTTTCTTGTTGGTGCCTTAATTTGGATATTTTCATGGCCTTAGAATTGTAAACTTGCAACTTAATAAATTCCACTTTTAAAAAGCTTTTCCATTTCTGATATATTGAATTCTGACTGCTTACAAACTAGAACAGATTTTGGTACCAGAGAAGCGGGGTGCTACTGTAGGTTACAAATACCAAATCTATTGGAATGGCTTTTAAAATGGATAAGGGGAAGATTCTGGAAGAGTTGTGAGAAGCTTGAGAGAGAGGGCCTAAAATGCTTTGAAGAGACTGTTGGTAGAAATGTGGACTCTGAAGATACCTCTGACGAGGCTTTAGACAGAAATGAGGTGTGATATTGCAAACTGGAAGGAAGGCAATCCTTGTTTTAAAATGGCAGATAATCTGGCAAAATTGACTAGTGGATTTGGCTGGAAGGTAGATTTTAAAAGCCATGAACCTGGAAATTTAGCTAAAGAGATTTCCAGATTAAACATGGAAAGTGCAGGATGGTTTCCAGATTAAACATGGAAAGTGCAGGATGGTTTCTCTTTAAAGCTTATAGTGAAATGCAAGAGGAAAGACATAATTTGAGAACTGAACTCTTGGGTACAAAGAAGCCAGAAATTGATTATCTGGAAAATTCTGGGCTTCCAGAAAGGGAGACCCCAGTGAATAGTATGCCACTTGAGGATATGACCAAACATGGAACCAGTCAGCCATTTCAGAAAAAGCCAGGATTGGCAATGGAGTTACCCAAGAAGGATTTGTGGAAACTCCTTTTGTCTGATGGGCATAATCCTTCCCTAGTACATAGAAGTCCACCAAGAGTGTTGTGGGATCTGTATAAACAGAATCACTGCCAGTCTGGACTAAAAGACTCAGAAAAGGGACAAAGTGGAGGTAAAATGTCTTCAGAGGCAGAACCCTGGAGGCTAAGGTCTGAAATCAAGAGACCTCAGGCCAGGAGAGCAGACCCACCCAACTACTTGGAGAGGGTGAGTTTGCCCTGAAGGCAGAGGGTGGGCCTTCCACCTCATTGCAGTGAAAGAGTTGTGCCATCTCAGACCTTGGGAGGGTGGGGGGGTGGATCACATTCCTTGGGGATTGGGGACAGCCTGACTGCCACCACATGGAAGAGTTGAGCATGTACCCCAGAGATGGCAGAGAGCCCAGCCAGATGTGGCCACTACACTTGGAGAGGATGGAGCCAAGAAAAAGGTGGTCTCCCCAGTGACCCCCGAGGTTGTATTTAGAGAGAGAGGCAGGCTGCTGCATAGGCCCTTGGAAAGGGTAGGACTGCTAAATTCTAAAGTCCTGGAGATAAATGACCTCAGATTTTGAAATCTAATGGAGTTTGCCCTGCAGGTTTCCAGAACTGTTTGGGTCCAGTGACCCCTGTGTTCCTTCCTATTCCTCCCTATGGAAATGGGAATATGTATCCTATGACGGTCCCTCCTTTATACGTTGGCAGCAGATAACTTGTTCTGAGCTTTACAGGTCCAGCACCAGAGGAGAGTTTTGCCTTAAGATGACAATTAATAACTGATTTTGATTAGATTTTGTACTGTTTCTGATGTTGTATTGTATTTGTATTGTTACTGCAATGATTTAACGCTTTCTGATATTGTTATGGAATGAATGTATTTTGCATTTGGAAAGAACAGGTGTTTTGAGGATCCAAAGGATGGAATATGCCAGTTTAATCTGTTGTGTACCCCATAAAAGTCAAGTTCTTTAATCCACGTTTAATAATGCTGGGTAGGAGGTTTTTTATTGTTCCCATGGGGTTGTGACCAACCCAATTGTGGGTGGTAACTTTCAATCAGATGGTATCCACGGATATGTGCCTCCACCTATTCAAGGTGGGATTGCTTACTGGAGCCCTTTTAAGAGGGAACCATTTTGGAAAAAGCTATAGAGCCCACACAGCCAGGTACCTTTGGAGATGAAGAAGAAAATGCCCCTAAGGGAGCTTCATGAAACAAGAAGCCAGGAGAGAAAACTAGCAGACTTCAACATGTGCCCTTCCAGCTGAGAGAGAAACGCTGAACTTCACTGACCTTTCTTAAGTGAAGGTAACCTCCCATTGGTGCCATAATTTGGACATTTGCATAGCCTTGCATTAATTTGGACATTTTCATGGCCTTAGAACTGTAAACTTGTAAATTCCCCTTTTAAAAAGCTGTTTGGTTTCTGGTAGATCACATTATTTTTATTATTTTTTTCTCTTGAATTTTCTCTTCCTTTGGTGATCACCAGTCTGACTTCACTCCCAGAATATCTTGGGGTGTCTCCGTTTGCTTCTAGGGCCTTCTACTGTTGAGGTGTGTTGTCTTGTTGTTTTCTCATATTTTTATTAGGTTCTTATTTAATTTTATGATTATTATCTCTTTTTTATGGGGGGCACGGGCTGAGAGTTGAACCTGGGTCTCCCACGTGGTGGGCAACCTTCTGCCACTGAAGTACATGTGCATCTTGGCAAGCTTCTAACAGACCCTTAAATTGAACTCTGTCCCCTACATGAAATCCAGACATTGATTTGGTGGAGAATAATCAACAAACCAAGTTCAGAAGGGAACCTACATGGGGCAGGCCATGGTGGCTCAGCAGGCAGGGTTCTCGCCTTCCATGCCAGAGACCCAGGTTTGATTCCCGGTGCCTGCCCATGCAAAAAAGGGGACGGGGGGGTGGAAATCTACAGCAAAAAGCAAGTAAATACAAAACTTCAGAACAGTGAAGGAAACCAACTTGCAAAATAACCATATCAAGATAATCAAATGTCTTGAACACAACATAAAATCACAAAGCACAAGAAGATCTGAGCAGAAATGGCCCAGCCAAATGACCAAATTAAAACTCCAGAGGGGACACAGAATATGGAACAACTACTCAAGGATATTTATAAAGAAATAAAGGATATCGGAAAGACACTAGAAGAACATGAAGAATTATTTCTAAAGATTAAATACAAAAATGACAGATCTCACAGAAATAAAAGATGCAGTATGCCAAATCAGAAACATACTAGAGACACATGATAACAGATTCAAAGAAGAAGAAAGTATGATGAGCTAGCTAGAAGACAGACCAATTGAATTAGAGCACACAAAAGGAAAAATGGCAAGAAAGACGGAAAAAATGAAACTGGGTCTCAGGGAAATGATGATCAATAAGAGGCACACAAATATAAGAATCATTGGTGTCCCAGAAGGAGAAGAGAAGAGTAAAGGGTTGGGAAAGTTAGTTGAAGATATAATAGGGGAAATTTTTCCCAACCCTTATGTTCTAGTTTGCTAGCACACCAGAGATGGATTGACTTTCAATAAAAGGGGATTTATTTAGTTAGCATACAGTTCTTCAGAGGAAATGCAGCAAACTTTCAACTGAGGTTCTTTCTCACATGGAAAGGCACAGGATGATCTCTGCTGGCCTTCTCTTCAGGTCTCTGAGTTCCAACAACTTTCCCCTGGGTGATTCCTTTCTGCATCTCCAAAGGCCTGGGCTGAGCTGTGAGTGCCAAGATGAGGTATGCTGAGCTGCTTTGGCTGTGCTACTTTGAGCGCTCTCATTTAAGGACCAGCCAATTAAATCAAACATCATTTGTTGCAGCAGGCACGCCTCCTAGCTGGCTGTAGATGTTATCAGCAACAGATGAGGTTCACATGCCATTGGCTCATGTCCACAGCAATAGAACTAGGCACCCTCACCTGGCCAAGTTGACACTTGAATCTATCACACCTTATAAAAAACAAAAATATGCAAATAAATGAGGCCCAAGGAACTCCAAATAGAATACATTCTATCAGGCCTACTCCCAAGACTCTATACTAATCAAACCTTCAGATGTTAAAGAGAAACAGAAAGTTCTGAAAGCAGCAAGAGAAAAGCAATCTTTTACATACAAGGGAAAACACATAAGACTGACTTCAGACTACTCAGTAGGCACCATGAAAGCAAGAAGGCAGTGGTATGATATATTTAAGATCCTGAATGAGAAAAGCTTTCAGCAAAAAAAAAAAATTTTTTTTTTTTTACATGGGCAGGCATCAGCCCCAAATTTTTTATCCAGCCAAGTTATCCTTCAAAACTGAGGGAAAGTTTAAAATCTTCGAAGACAAAGAAAGATTGAGAGAACTAGTCAACAGGGGATCTGCCCTACAAGAAATAGTAAAGGGAGTCTTGTCAGATGAAAAAGAAACAAAACAAAACAGGAGAGGGAGGTCTGGAGGAGAGCACAAAACTGAAGAATATGAGCAACAGTAATTAGGGCCTGCAGCCCAGAGGTGCAGGTTACCACCTGCAGGAGGCAGGGAGGCGGAGTCTAGGGACTGGACACATGTTCGTAGGTCACAGCAGGGATGGGGTGAGACTGTGTGCTTGCCCGGGAGAGATGGGTCAGGCTGGGACAGGCCTATGCACATACGCGGGGGGGTGTGTGGGGTCGGGACATGCATGGAGGGGGGTTAGGGTGGAATTGCTTGGAGTGTGGAGGGGGTGATGGATTTCAGGTGCATGGGTGTGGGTGGAGTCACAGGTTTCATGGCATGGGTGGCACACATTTCAAGGAATGTGGCTTGACTTACTTCCTTGTCTCTGTCTCCCTGTCTATGGGCTCCAGGTCTCTGCTTGGAAAGGGGTGTTTTAGGCTGTTTGTACTGGCTGGATGGTCTCCAGTTCCCTGTGTCTCAATCCTTCTGCTTTTCAACTAGGGACTCCCTATGTGATGTAGAAGACCCTCCCAGGTCACATCCTGCAATCACTGTCCCAGTGGTTTTTCTTTCACCTTTCTAGCTGTTCCTTGGAGCAGGGGAGAACTCAATCTATCCTATTCTGCCATCTTCCCACACTGTAATCTTTTTTAAATAATTGCCATTCTAGTGGATGGAAGCAGTATGGAATTGTGAGTTTGATTTGCATTTCTCTAATGGCTAATGATGTGTATCTATTCATGTTCTTATTGGCCATTTGTACATCTTCATTGAAGTAATATCTATTCAAGTCTTTTGTCCATTTTTAAATTGGGTTGATTGTCTTTTTGTTGTCAAATTATAGGAGTTCTTTTATACAGTGTATATTAAACCTTTATCAGATATATGGTTTCCAATATTTTTTCCCATTCTGTAGGTTCCCTTTTCACTTTCTTGATAATGTCCTTTGATGAGGTCCAATTTATCCACTTTTTCTTTTGTTGTTCATGCTTTTGGTATAAAGTCTAAGAATCCATTGCTTCGTACAAAGTCCTGAAGGTATTTTTCCTATGTTTTCTTCAAGAACTTTTATAGTTTTTGTTCTCATATTTAGATCTTAGATCCATTTTCAGTTAATATTTGTACATAGTGTGAGGTATAGGTTCACTTTCATTATTTTCCATGTGGACATCCAGTTTACCCAGGACTATTTGCTGAAGAGTCTAGTCTTTCCCCATTGAGTGGACTTGGCACCCTTGTCAAAAGTCAACTGGCAGGAAAGCCCCCTTCGGGGAGTGGTGAGAACGGGGAGAAATTCAACTTCCCCAAGTGAATTCTTGATATTCTCACAAACAGTGTGGACAAGCAAAGCTATAGGTAGAGCCCCCAGTCTTGGGGTTTGTTCATATGAAACTTAACCCCGCAAAGGATAGGTCAAATCTACCTAAAATTTAGGCCTAAGAGTCACCCCCAAGAGAGCCTCTTTTGTTGCTCAGATGTGGCCTCTCTCTCCAGCCAACACAACGAGCAGTCTCACCACCCTACCCCTCTCTACGTGGGACGTGATTCCCAGGGGTGTGGACCTTCCTGGCAACGTGGGACAGAGATCTTGGAATGAGCGGAAACTCATCATCAAGGGATTGAGAAAAACCCTAGAATGAGCTGAGACTTAGCATCAAGGGATTGAGAAAACCTTCTCGACCAGAAGGGGGAAGAGGGAAATGAGACAAAGTGTCAATGGCTGA
>PVIY010038356.1:12215-24040 GCA_004026745.1 Myrmecophaga tridactyla | reverse complement strand
GCTCGGTGACAACGGGCTTGTGCAGCAGGATAGCTCCGGAATCTGGGGTGTTGCGTTCTGGGCTGACTCATTAATCAATACGGGGCTCTGTGCCAGGACACCTGACTTCAGGTTGCAAAACAAGGTGAGGGGCGCAGGTGGGGCCAGTCACGAGTTGCTTTCTTATTGTCCGGTTACAGGGTGTGCTTTCAGAGCCAGCACCAGCAAAGCAAGGCATCTGGGTTACTGTTCAGCGAGTGTGACTTTTGCCATTATATTTGGGCAAAGTTTTCTCCTAGGTTACCCTTCTTTTTAATTACGTGCATCTTGACTGCTAAAGCCAATTTAGGCTGTCCTGGCTGGAGCTGTTCAAAATAACTTATCTCTGAGGTGTGTAGGGGGGATTTCAGAGATCGGGAAAACAGGATGGAAACTTTTCAACCTAGTCAAGGAAGGAGCTGATTGGGACGGTGGTCGGTGGCAGGGGCTGGGGTTTGAGAAACGGGTCAGAGTCTGGCCCCGCAGCAGGGCCCTGCACAGAGGCGTGTGCCCCGGAGAGGAAGATGGAGATGTGTCCCTGGGTCTGGTTGCCCCCAGGCAGCGCCAGGCAGGGGGAGCCCCACTGGGAAGGTTTGGTGTGGACCACCGACCGACAGGGTAAGCGACCCTGCAGGGCCCGCAGGGATGGAGTGACCAGTCGAACCCAGGCACCGCCTCTGGAGAGCCCCTCACACCACCTGGTGACCCCCACAACCAGCTGCAAGACTGCAGACCACAGAGGCACAAAACCCCCAAAGAGGCCCCCTGATGAGAGGTCAGAACTGACCTGTGCCTTCTCACAGCCACCAACCCAGGAAGGGGAACCACAGAGCCCTCAGCAGGAGCCCTCATCCCCTCCTCCCCTTCATAGGAAGGGGTGCATGGAGAGGAAGCCCAGGGAGCACGACCTCCACACCTTCCCCCAGATCCCCAAAGGGCATGCCATCTTCCATGGTCTCCTCCAGGTCCTGGGCTCCCAACCTGGCTGTGATGGGAAAGGCAGCTCAGGAAAGTTGTGTGATAAAAACTTTAAACTGGTTCTGTCTGTTTTCCTTATGAAAGGGACTAGAATGTGGTGGAATGCACCAGAAGGTCAGCCACAGGTGGGCTTGGTCTATCTTGTGCCCAGCTGCACACTACTGCCCAGGCCCTGGAAAGCGGGCGCTGACCAAGGCTTGCTGGACAGGTGAATGAATCCACTGTTAAGGGCGTGGGAAGGGAGAGCAGGACGAGGCCCTGAGTGCCTCAGGTGGTGCTGGCACATCTTGGCAGGCCCAGGAAAAGGAGGGAGAAGAGGAGGAGGGGCAGCTGCCAGGGCCTCAGGGCTGGGGCCAGGCTAGCAGCTGCGGGGTAATGGAAGGCGGATAGCGGGTGGGCTTTGAAGCGGCAAGCTGCAGTCTGTGCTGGAGGGCTCAGTGGGCAGGAAGGGACGGCAGGAGGCCCAGTAGTGGGGCTGAGAGCGGAGTCGGGCATGCTTCCGCCCCACCTGGCTCTCGCATGGGCCTGTGCAGTGAGGCTGCCGCCAAACCTTCCCCTGCACATGTGCTCGTCCCCCCATGGCATAACTTCATAATATCCCTTGTCATTTTTAAAATTTTTCTATTTTTAATTTTTTTTGGCATGGGCAGGCACTGGGAATCAAAGCCAGGTCTCTGGCACGGCAGGTGAGAACTCTGCCCCTGAGCCACCGTTGCACGGCCCGCCGTGTGATCCTTTGTTGACTTCCACTCGAGCATCTGCTCCAGGCCAGTGGCTTTCCAGGCATGTGGCGCACAGAGATGCGTCCTCCAATCTAGGGAGGGGATGGATTAGTGGAGGAAATGGTGTGATTTTACCAACCTCCTTTTCTCCAGGCGTCTGGGCACCATTGGGGTTCCCCGGTCCTCGTCCCTAGGACTCCTGTGAAGGGCTGAGCCAGGGGGGTGCAGTCCCTGGGCGGGGGAGGGGGACTCTGTGGGTGGCATCAGAGGGGAAGAGGGGCAGGTGAGGAGGTGGGTCTGGGACTCATGGAGAAACCAGGGATGGGCCTGGAACCAAGCTAGCCAGTTTGGGCAACTGGATGATTCCAGGCTTCATAGCTCCTGTCTAATGGAAAAACCTTTGTTTATTCATTCATTTATTTACTTTACTTCTCTGTTTTTGGAACAATGGTATAGGCTTGTAGTAGAATTTGAATTATGTGGTCCAATTCAGAGCTATTCTCATCTCAACGTGAATCCTGTGGTGTGGACCTGTTGTAAAGAGGCCCTCTTAAAGATGCTTGTTAGTTTACTTTGTTGGTGTTTAGTTTGTTGGCTATTTCAGTGTGGCCCAGCTGAACGGGGGAGGCCTTGGTCGGGATCACCGGACGCCTTCGGAGGCTTCAGTGCCAGGGGGTCAGCAGGATGCCGAGGAGAGGAGGGATGCTGCCTCTCCACCGCCAGCTTCTCCTGGGGTGCAGCTCCCCCTGCTCAGACCCCCACTTGTGGCCTGCCCTTCACAGTCTGGAGGTGCAGATTTCAAAATCACCTTTTTCAAAGTTTCTAGGTAGGGGCCTGCTATAAAGAATTTAAACTTGCCAATCCTCAGGGAAGCCTAAATATAATTATAGATATTTATATGTATATAAATCTCTGTATAGATATACATGTACATATACATACAAATAAATGTATCAGTTCTGTTTCTCTGGAGAGTCCTAAAAAGCGATAAAGAAAGGTCCTCATAAGAACATGACCTGGGGGTTCCATGGTTGACATCTGAGGACACCATCCACGGCCTCACTCTCTGCGTGTGCGTGTGAAAGACAGCAGGATGGATGGACACACAGCTGCCAAGGGGAGTCACTACAAATGATTTCTATTGAGTGACATTATACTATATGTGCTATCTTTTAAAATATGTATTAAATTTAATTTTGCATGAACGTAAGAAAAGAAGTGAAAGTAAAACCGAGGGGACTGCTGAACTTCAGATTGATGCTTCTAATTAAAAGAGATATTAGTGACGAAAGATGCCTCCAGGTTGTGTAATTTCACTTTGAGACGCGGTGAGGTTGGAGCCATGTTGCTCAAACCACGTTTTCATGTTTCCATCTATCGATTGTTTCTCCACTGTGAAAGAAAATAAGCATTATCATACTTTACTTCTTTCTCCTACCTCTAAATTTTTGTCCATTATTATTTTGATATTTACAAAGCTGATATGCACAAGCATTTTCTCATCTTAGTCTTAGTTCTATATTTAGTGGACTCACCATCAGTCCTTTTAATGAAGGTTCTTCCATTCTAATTTATTTATTTCAGTTCATCTCCTAGTTGTGATTTGTACCAAGGATCTTTTCCTTCCTAGAAGAATCCTTAGTTACCACAATCTCCAAGGTCTTGGAAGCTGGAGAAAGTCTGTCTCTTTATGCTCTCCATCTCAGGTGGGCGTTCCATTCTCTATCTCAGAACGCTGTAGAGTTTTCCACACTCTTCTGGGTTGAGTATTGGAATAGCACCATAACTTCTCCATTGTCCAGGCAGTTGACTGGAGTTTGGGATCGGTTAGATTCTCCGAGAAGGCCTCACATGTCGATCATTCTTTGAGTTCCTTCATGGGTTTGAGACTTTCTCCCTACTGCCTTCAAACTTGAGCAATGGCTTGGCTGGACACAGTATCCTGGGGTCTCACTTTCTCCCCTTCAAAACTTTGTAGCTATTGCTCCACTGCCTGCTGCGGCAGATTTCAGCCAGGAGAACCCTGGGCCCATCTGTTTTCCATCTTGTTAGTGAATTCCTTATTTACCCACATGGCTCAGAAGTCATTTATTTAAACTTGAATATCGGCCCCTTAACCAGGATGTGTCTTGTTGTACACTGTTCTATGCAATTTTTTCCTGAAATGTAATATGAGTTTTGAGCTATAGATTAAAAAATTTGTCTTCCATTAAATCTTTCCTTTTATCTTTGACAACATTCATTTCACATGTTGGGTTCTCTGTTTTTGCGAAATCAGTGATCTTTATGTTTGTTTATTCCTGTCTTCTGTATCAATCGCCTCCTCTGTAATTTCTTTACTCTTTTCTTTCTTCCTCGTTCTTCTTCATGGTGGTGGGCAAAGCCTTTTCTCTGAGCCACTAATTGGGTTTTGCTGTGTCTTACCCCTTCCTCGATGTTTCTCCTTCCTTTGGCATTTCTCTAATGATGGTGTTTTGGGTCAGTTTGTTTCCTTAAATCTGCAATTTCCAATTTCATCTTATTTTCTTGTTTTGTAAATCTTGTCTTTGAGTGACTAATATTATTTTTAAATTTCTGTTCCTATAACATCATTCTAAAGCATGAAGCACATGTAGGAGATTTTCTTCTGTTTCTTGGGTTATGTTTTCTTCCACCTAGGTGGTTTACCTGCCATTTGCTTTCCCTCTCTCCCTTTTCTTCCTTCTGCCCTCCCTCTTCTCCCTCTTTCTTCTCTTTCTTGCTTCCCCTTTTTCTCCATTCTACCTTCCTCTTTCCCTTTCCAGGCTTTGAACTTTGGCCAATACCTGTGTTTGGTTTGTTCTTTTAGCAAAGGCCCTCTTGGCCTCGGCTGTCTGTCAGAACTGCAGCGCTGGGGCTGCAATCCAGAACAGTTCAGTTAAGGCAGAATCTCGGGGCGGGGGGGAGGCGAACAGTGTCCATGTTTTAAAAGTCTCTCCAGCTGTTTCCAGTGCGCACTTGAGGTTGAGGACTGCAGTTCTAATGTCTCATTGTCTTAGAAAATAAGAAGATAAGAAATTATCCGAGTCCGTCCCCGGCTTGGTACGAGAGTCACCGCATAGATACATGTTCCAGGCTGGGCATTGCCCTGTAGGACCTTGTAAATGTCCTGTGGTCCAGAGCCCAGTGACAGAGCCTGAGAGGGATGGCCTGGGACCCTGCTCACTGCATGTCCTGGGTTAATGCAGCCTGCCCTGTTTTTCTCATCGGTCCTTCCTGTGGGCGTCCCTCCTTCCAGGGGCCTCGCACTGGGCTCAGGGGACCTCGATTTACTGAGCATCTCACTTTGTTTCCCAACAGTCATATATCTGGAGAAAAACCCTTTCTTGCAGTCAATCCAGGTTTCATTTTCTAGCTTCTGCCAAAGCCAGAGTCAGAGCCGTAATTTTAAAACAAAGTTATGAATTGCTCGTTCCTCACTAATTTCCAAATGGAAATCATGTTTTGTTTACTTTCTTAAAAAATTCACATTTTGCCTGAGGCCCGGCTGCAGGAATTCTGAACATTCTTTGAAAGCTGTGAAGATGAGTTAGGAATGGAACAACCACTCAACTTCACCTAAAGTCATAATTTATTTTAAAAGCATGTTATTAAATTGAGTGCCCTGTGGTAACCGTGGGATAGACCCCCCCTGCTCCAGGGAGAATGTTGATGTCATTGGATATGTCTCTTGAAATGAATTTGTGGTTCAGGAAGTTTTTGAGCCTAGTAAAATCCCATTATATGAATAGCAGTATGATTCAATGTACCCAGTATTTATTGACTATTTCATTTGGGCAGGGCCTGTATTAACTACTGGACCTGCCTCAGTGCAACCGGTGATGGCTGGTGGGGACAGGTGGCTGGAGAGCCAGGGCCAGGTGGGTTTCCTCAGGTAAATAAACCCCAAACAACAAATGCTCCCTCCTGCTCGGACCCTGAGAATACCCACTCACGGCTGGAAAGTGCCAGGTTCTGCCTTGTCTTGTCTAATTAGGGAGCATCGCACTTCTTGCCGCTCCTTGTGCCATGTGCCCAGCCACTCAAGAGTTTTCGAACCACGCACAAGTGCAGAAGGACATAAAAGGCTTGTGCTTGGATGAGGTGGGAGGAGAGTGGGGGAAGGGGACGTGGCCTGCTGGGTTTCAGCTGCATCTTTGAGAAATGTGTGCACCTGCCCTTGTGACCTGGCTGGCCGTGGCTGTGCGCGGGGCGTGGAAGGCTGGGGCTTGGCCCCGTGTGACCCCTGAGACGACGGGGCCCTGTGCTCTTCCCAGTCACTCATCTGCTGGCTCCAGCCTCCCCGGGGCTGAGGATCTGGGTGTGGCCCCCACACTAAAGGCCCCAGTTGCTTTGTTTTATTTAATTCCTTCATGGTGTCCAGATTCTGTCCTTTCTCTTGGAGGCCAGCTGGTGACACCCTCCCTTCTGCTCCTCAGGGTTAGCCCTTCACATGAGTTTTCTCCGTGGCAGAGCTGGAGGGCGAGGGGTGAGGCTCAGGAGGAGTGTGGGGTGGGTTCATATGGGGCACTTGGCGTCCCACTTCTCTTCCCCTCGCCCTCCTGGCTGCATCCCGAGGAAGGGAAGGTAGAGAGCCGGGGGCCACATCCATGGGAAATACCTACTGGGCAAGGAAAAACCCTCTGCAAACTGGAAGGTGGGGCTCGCCTGATGCCACAAAAGCTTGATTCAAAGTTCTAAAACTGAATTCCTCTCCTGTTGAGTTAAAAGCTTCATTAAAAAATGTTTAAAATCTGAAAATTTCATTTTTAACGAAAGATTCTTCTTTGACATTTGCTTGGTTAACTAAAACTGATGCCTCAGTTGTTTTGTTTCTGGTTCTCAGTGGCACTCTTTGGAGTCGTGTACAAAAGCCGCTCCTTAGGCGCCTCTGGAGGACAGATCACATTCGTGCCCTCAAACCCCAAGTATGACCCTCCTGGGTCCAGGACGGACAGAGAGGCCAGAGGCAGCGCGCGGGAGCCCAGCCCAGTTCGTCCCTGTCCAACTCTGTGACCTTGAGCCATCACCTGCACCGATCCGTGCCGATGGTGTCAAAAGTGCAGCTAAAAACGCAGTTATTAATAAGTAATTAAGAGCTTAAGAGCTTTCAAATGGGAGAGTAAGCGTTAAGCGTTCTGTCCACTCCAAGCTGCCATCCCCCACCGGGTCCTGTGAGTGGACACATCATCCCCCTTTACAGAGAGGAGGGGGTTGCAGGACACGCCCCTCTGCTGCCCCCCCCACCTCCCTCCGCCATAGTGGGAGAATTCCAGAGCCCAGCGGGGGTGCGGCTGCAGACCTGCTTCCCCAGGGAACTAAGGGGGTGTCAGGGCTGCAGAAAGAGAGCGGGGTTCAGTGCTGGGTGGTGCCGGCCAGTTTCTTAGCATGGCACACACCCGGGCTTAGGGTGTTTTCCGGCCCTCACGCACGTTTGAACATTTCTGTAAGAAACAACAGTTAAAAATACTACTATGTAGAAGGAGCCATGAAAAGTGACTTAGGTATAGCAAACAAGAAGTATTTTCTAGCTTGAGTCAAACCTCAGACTCTTTCCTTTCCTGGGTTTTAGTAAGATTGTGCCTGGCCTGGGATTTCGCCAGGAAAGCCTAGGGATTTCG
The DNA here is from genome assembly GCA_004026745.1 of Myrmecophaga tridactyla. Taxonomy (NCBI): domain Eukaryota; kingdom Metazoa; phylum Chordata; class Mammalia; order Pilosa; family Myrmecophagidae; genus Myrmecophaga; species Myrmecophaga tridactyla. The sequence continues at coordinate 16,704 of PVIY010038356.1, read as the reverse complement.
GCCGGGGAGCTGCCGCCGTCAGACTGTGACTCGGGCTATGTGTGTGGCATACATGTGTGTATGTGCATGGCATGTATACCTGCGTGCATGTGTATTCCTGCGTGTGCATTTGTGAGTGCACGTGTGTGCCTGAGTGTGTTATGTGCTTATGCACCATCTGTGTACATGCCTGTTTGTGTGTGTGTGTGTGTGTGTGTGTAAAAATGCATGTGGGCCTATGTGTATGTGTTTGCGGTGCACACATGTGTGGGCCTGGATGTGTGTATTGGACAAAACTCTCCCTCAGTGTGCAGCAAGGGGCTAGTCCAGGTGTGGTACCCGTGAATAAGGTGTGAAATGACACAGTGGTGATTTTCTGAAAAGTAGTGGCTGAAAACTTGGGCACTGCAGATCCCAGTTTTCAGTTATCGCTCCCCTCTGTGTGCTGCCTTGGTTCTGTTTCCCGTTTAGTGCATGGTAAAGAATTCAGTCAAACACAGCCACGCCCTGCCCTGGCCTTCCCGGAGCCCAGGAGTGCAGTGGAAGCGCGGACTGAGGGTGGGGACAAGGTGGTGGTGCTTCCCGAGGGGCCTCCCCCCACCTCGCCTCGGGGGCGTCCCATGGGGAATGAGCTTGCTGCTGCCCCCTGTGCATAACCGAGCGGCGTCACTTGGGTGAACACGCGCCAGGCTGGACAGTGACCTCCCTCCGCCTTGGGGCTGCTGCAGACCACCCGCCGCGGCCTTGGCTGCCTCTCCTGTGGCTGGCCCGTGTCCCCGCAGCCTGGTCTTCCTGGAAAGGTGATTGGGCTGGTGGAGGTCCACATTGAGGTCTCCTAAGAGGAAGGTCCTGCAAGCGGACGCTTCCTTCTTCTCCCCGATCTGAGCCCAGACGTCATGGCCCACGTCCACTTGGGCTGGGGGCGGGAGCAGTGCCCACAGTGTCCCAGGTAGAAGGAGAAATGCATTTTTAGGGGTGTTTTGGCAGGAGGAGGAGAGGCTGGCCGGGTGCGGGTGCACTTCTGCTCCCCCCCCCCCACCAAGGTCCTGGTCACTGGCCACTGGCTGAGCCGAAGACAAAAGCCTCCTGGTGGGGCTGACTCTCTGGGCTGCTGCGCTTGCTCCAATCTCTCTGCCTTTCCTATGGCCAGAGCCCTGGACCCATCCTGGCTACCCCTGGACCCCGACCTGGCCACCTTGCAGGCCCAGAGGGGCTGCGGGGAGGCAGGTGAGAGGGTGGGGTGCTCGGGGCAGGCTTCCTAGGCTCGGAAAAGCAGCTGGAAGGGAGGGTGGCCCCCAAGTGTCCCCCGGCCCTGCCTGTGACAGCAGCAGCAGCACAGCCAGCAGGACACCTCAAGAGAAGGGGGACCAGGGACTGGATGGAGCCTGGGGCCCTGGCTCCAGGAGGCTCTGCTGCTCCTGTAATCAGTGCATCATGTTCCGAGCCTGCAAGCTACTTGGTGCAAAGTGTAATTGCCGTTGAGCAGTTGGCTCTGTTCCCTTCCCATCCAACATCAGCCATTTCTGAAACACTGTGGCCAGGGGCTGCTCCCCCATCCTGCTCACCCTGGCTCAGGCTGGCGGGGCCCGTCCCTGGTGCTAGCAGTGGGCGGATCCGGCCTTGCTCTCCTCCCAGGCGCAGAAACTTGTCTGGGGCCTAGCTGGCTCTGACCAGCCCACAGAGCCCAGCGTCCAATCAAGTTGGCAAAGGTTGAACCCTTTCCTCTACATGGTCAAGTTGTGACCAAAGGCAGTTAAGGTTGAAAAAAAAATTCTTCTGTTGATTAATTTAGAGAACTGTTTGAATTATGGCTTTGTTAGCACAGTGGGGTGGGAAAGAAGGATAGACTCCCATGCATGTGGGATCCCCCCCACTGCCAAGATTTCCCTGGGTTTCCTTGGATTTGGGTGTAGGAATTAAAACAGTCATACTGTGTTGTGCAGTACCTTGTATGTATTATTGATGGCATCTTATAAAAGTAAATTACATCACTCACACAGCCATGCCTTCGGTGGGCTTCGGCCTATTAACAGTTTGTTGCTGGAGGGGACAGCTTGCTAGTTGTTTGAACTACACAATGGATCCCAAAGGGCAGAGGAGCGCCCTGAAAATGCAGAAAATTTAGCTTTCAATAAACATATTAAATTGTTACAGTTTGTTTATGATAGCGGTTCACTCAGACTATAAAATTATTTTCTTTTTCATTTTGCAGAACACTTAGTTTTCTCCCATGGATTTCACAGTGGGCTGCACAGACCACGGCACTGTGAGGACAGAAAATTTATCTAAAGTGTCTACTCTTCCCTGTTCAGCCATGTGTAATGTTTACTTAAGAAAGTGCTCGAATCTTGTCCACTTCAGAAGGCTGGGAGGCAAGCGCTTCCCAAATTGCCCACTGGAAGCCTTTGCTGTCACCCCATGGCTCCCCCATTTTCTCAATCAGCCACAGAGTCCTTTGTTCATGCAGCAAATGTTTAATCAGACCTTGGCTTTCATTCATTCAGCAGGAAGCACTTAGCACACTCTTTGTACCAAGCATCTTGCTGGGCTCTGGTGACACAGAAATGGGTAAGAGGAAATTCGAGCTCTCAAGAAGTTCTTGTGCCTTCAGGGAGACAAAGCAAAGGAGTTAGAACATGGTGCATGGGTCCAATGATTTCAGTGTGTGTCCAGAGACGTGGAGGCTGGTCAGTCCTCAAGGATTGCCCCTGGAGGAGTTAGGAGCAGCACGTCCGTGTGTGTGAAGTGGTGGGGGTGGCCCTCCTCCCCAGGCTGGACAGATGCCGGGGGTAGGCGGTGAGGCAGCAGTCTTGGGGCTGGGTCTGGGGAGACCCTGGCACACCACCCATCACCAACCTTAATCTGAGGAGGCATTGGTTCAATCTCCGACCCTGGGCACCACTTTGGCGTCATGGCGACACAGGTACTGACCCCGTGTTGGTTCTGGAGATGGTTCTGTCCAGTCGCTGTGGGCTCTTGGAGACCAGGGCCCCCAGAAATGTTGGAAAGAGACTCCTGGACTATTTCAGAGCAAGCTGGATGCCAGTGCTGCAAGATATTGGAAGAGAGGCCATATAGGGTGTGATGGGAGCTGTAAGCTTGGGGAAGTGGCCGCCTCATTGTTGGCAGGCTGCCCCCCCACCTCAGGAAGGTTCTTCCTCTTGTCCTGCCCCAGATTCCTCAGTTGTAAAGTGGGAATATCAGTAGGATCTGCCTCTTGGAGTTTTCAGGAGAATGAAGTGAGATGATATCTGTAAAGCTCTTTAAGCAGTGCTGCAGCTAGGTAAGTGCTAAATGAATTGTATTGTCCCACTCTTGCTGGTTTATTCTATTGGAGGGAAAAAGCATCTTTGATACAGCTATCATCTCTGAGGACATAATTTCCATCTTTGTAAAAAATTCTCTCTCTTTTGCCATTCTTTTCTTTATGTAGGCCAAAATCAGTATATGAGGTGAATTTAAACACCAAAATTTAACTAAATGATGCAATACTCAGTTATTTAATGCTGGATAACTATGCATTGGGGTCATCTGATAAGACCGTCAGATAGTCACTCATCAGTGTGAAAATCCTGGCATACAGTTGCACCTGGTTATTGCCCACTAACAGCAACACCCAGCATGCCAACATGTGAGCTTTGTGCAGATTCAAGCACGTGAGCCGCCCCAGGGACGTAGCCTGTACGGTTTACTCAGAAAAAGAGGAAAACCAGATATGACTCATCACTTCTTTTTTGGAAGGTGTTTCTTTCATGACATGGAGTCCAGGCCATCAGTAGCTCTCCTCTCATCTAATCGAACATACCCTCTAACCTTTGCTAATGAAACAGTGACCAGAAGCCCTAGCTGACTTTGAGGCAGAAAATGAATTTGATGTGAGGCCTTCCAGATCAAACCAGGCCAGGTTTTCTAATGGGCGTCGGTGACTGACTTGCCAGTTTCAGGAAGGCATCCCGCTCAGTGGTGCCAGGTGGGCGCCCGAGCCAGGCAGGTTCTGGACCTAGGACTGGCCTCGATGCTCCCTGTCCCGCAGAGTATCATCGTTTTCACAATGAATTGACCACCAGCTCAGGAGAAGGTGGTAAAGCCCTTGCTTCCTCAGTGAGGCTTTTCCCCCTCTTGTCTGAGCCTGAAACTTGCCATCTCTCCTGACTTCTAGTTTAACTACAAGTCCAGCCCTGTGGCTTTGCTGGTATTTTCTCAGCAATTAACTGTACCAGCAACCCAAACCATTTTGATTGGTTGGCATTTGGGCTAGTGGTGTAAGCTTGGTCATTCCAAGAACACTGATGTCCAGGGAGCAGGGTGACACGCAGTTCTGGGGCTCCCAGGTCTATGCAAATCCATGCAGACAGGCTATACCTTCTCTCCTGGGGCTCACAGGTCTATGCAAATCCATGCAGACAGGCTATACCTTCTCTCCTGGGGCTCACAGGTCTATGCAAATCCATGCAGACAGGCTATACCTTCTCTCCTGGGGCTCACAGGTCTATGCAAATCCATGCAGACA
>PVIY010038356.1:0-12115 GCA_004026745.1 Myrmecophaga tridactyla | reverse complement strand
TTAAGGCTTAAATCTGCCCTTCTATCTTTTGTTTGATGTTTGTTTTGTTTTTCATTTCTCTGTTTTCTTTTTCCTCCCTTCCTGTTTTAGGGACGTTATTTTAGAATTCCACTTGATTTATCTGTAGTGTTTTTTTTTTGAGTATACCTTTTTGTACAGCCTCTTTAGTGGTTGCTTCAAATATTGTAGTATTTAGACAAAAGTTATCATTTTACCAGTTTGAATTAAGTGTAGAAACCTTACCTCCATATATGTCCATTTACCCTCCCCCATTTATGATATAATTTCCCCAATTTTTCTCTTCATGCATTTAGAACTACCTCAGACTTATAATTTTTGCTTCATACCCACAAAAATTTAGGAATTTCATGAGGAGAAGAAAAGACTGTTATATTTACCCACATTTTTGCTTGCCATGTTCTTTCTTCTATCTTGATGTTCCAAGGTTCTTTCTTTTGTTATTTTCTTTCTCTTTAGCAAACTTCCCTTAGCCATGTTAGGGTTAGTCTTCTGGTGACAAATCCTTTTAATTTTTCTTCATCCAATAATGTCTTAATTTCCTCTACATTCCTGAAGTATGTTTTAGCTGGAAATAAAATTCCAGGTTAAAAATTCTTTTTTCTTTTTTCAATACTTGAGTATTGAAAAATTTTCAATATTTGAGATATTCAAATATTTTTTCTCTGATGGTTAAGGTGTCATTCTCTCTTTCTGCTTTCAAGATTTTTACTTTGTCTTCACTTTAGAAGTTTGACTATGATGTGTCTTCTTGTAGATTTCTTGGGATTTATCCTATTTAAGTTCACTCAGCTTCTGGAATCTGCAGGTTTATGTCTTTTGCTAAATTTGGGACATTTTTAGCTATTATTTCTTCATGTTCTCTTTTAGCCCCAACCTCAGTGTTGCTAATGTTAGATCTTTTGTTATGGTCCTGAGGCACTTTACACTTTCCTCTCTGTTGTTCCAATGAGATAATTTCTGTTTTTCTACCATCCAGTTTACTGATTTTTCCTTTTGGTCTTTTCGTTCTTCTGTCCCATTGAGTTTTTGTTTAAGTTATTGTAATTTTCAGTCTTAAAGTTTCCCTTTTTAAAAATATCTTCTGTTGAGACTTCCTTTTTCTTTGATGATATTCTGTTTGATGTTGATGAAACATTCATAAATGCTGTTGAAGCATTTTATCATGGTTGCTTGAAATCTTTGTCAGATAATTCTAATATTTCTATCATCTCAGTGTTGGCACCTGTTGATTATCATTTTTCATTCAGTGAGAACTTCCTGGTTCTTGTTATAATGAGTGCTATTTGATTGAACATTTTGTGTGTTACATTATAATACTGTCTTATTTTAAGCAGAAGTTTTAGCAGGCTTTCAGCGACACCACTCTGGCAGGGGAAGGGTAAATGCAGTTTCATTACTGCCAGGTCGGAGTAGAACTCCATCACCATCCAAGGGGGTGACTCCTTGTTACCACTGGGGGAATGGGAAATCCAACTCTCCATGAGGTTTCCACGGATAGCTCTGTGGCTAGGAATATCTGGCAGGTGTGAACTGGAGGGATGTGGTGGGAAATGCAGAGGCTGGGAAAGTAATCTGGGCAGGAACAGGTGAAGAATCCACATCTCATCTTTTTGCAAGATGTTAAGAAGCAAGAAGCCAGGTGAGGCTGAGACTCCAGAATGTGTTTGTGTTGAAGGGGACGTGTGTGATGCAAGGTCTGAATTAAGTTAATTAAGAATGGCCTGGACATCTGTAAAACCAGAAAGGCCTCCAGGGACCTCACCATAGCCCCTTCCCCTGAGCCAAACAACCCCTCATCAAGGGACCACGCATGGTGGCTGCTTAATCCTGAGTCATGGAACTCCAGTTCCCCACCACCTGAGGAGTTACTCAGACGAGCCACTCAACCTCCTGGAGAAAGCAGGGGCCACTTGGCCCTCTTGATACTACAAAGCCCACCTCCCACAGCCCCTGCTGCTTCACTGCTCCTGAGAGCAGCCCCCCAGGTGGGGGTCCCTTCTCCGTGGCTGTGAGTGTATGTGACTGATAAACTGCTGTCCATCTCAAATGTCAGTGTCGGGGTCATATGCTGGGCCATCTCCAGAGTCCCCTGCTCTCCAGTGGGTCACCCATTTGGGTGGATCTATGGGACCCCTCTCAGTGCAGTTTGGGAGAAGGAGAGAACCCTGAGCAGGGGTGGTTGTGCTCTTTCCTCTGAGGCTGTCACCAGAGCCTCCAGAGGTAGCTGGACATGGGACCTCTTTCTGTTTCCTAGGTGCCCATCAGGCTGATATGGCAGGAGGGTTAATAATGCTGGATATAAATGGAGGGACAAACACATTGCTTACCTACTGGCCATCTGTGGGGTGAGAAGCCAACTGTGACCACAGCAGCTGCCTGTCCCCATGGGGGCCCAGCGACAGCAGCCCATTGAACAGGACGTGAACCACTGTGGTTCTGCTGTGGTTACGAAAGGCTGGGTACTGAATCAATGCCACTGGGTACTGAATCAATGCCGCTGGGTACTGAATCAGTGCCGCTGGGTACTGAGTCAATGCCGCTGGGTACTGAATCAGTGCCGCTGGGTACTGAGTCAATGCCGCTGGGTACTGAATCAGTGCCGCTGGGTACTGAGTCAATGCCGCTGGGTACTGAATCAGTGCCGCTGGGTACTGAATCAATGCCGCTGGGTACTGAATCAGTGCCGCTGGGTACTGAATCAATGCCGCTGGGTACTGACTCAGTGCCGCTGGGTACTGAATCAATGCCACTGGGTACTGAATCAATGCCGCTGGGTGACAGTTCACAGGAATGGATCATTTCCCAAGCCCTTATGGAAGTGGGCTCCTAGATCTCTAGGAGATGGGAGAAAAAATACTTGGCCCCTGTGGCAAAAAATAGCTTTTTTAAAAAAATTTTTTTTAGGTCTGAGTAGAGGGAGAAATTTGCTCCATTTTCCTGGTGCCTCAAAATTGAGTCTTTTCTCTAATGTTCTGGGATCTCAACCTCATAGTGAAAAAGGAAGAATGAACAGAACAAAAGTTATATGTTTTCTAATGTTATGCTTATTCAGCAGGCAAAAATATTTGTTTAGGGATTGAATGAATGGATTCCTAATGTGAATTTCCAGATCTGAGGTCGTATTTCTTCATTATCTTTATTTCCCATGCCCTTTTCTTCCTTTCTAATGTCCTTCTGTCATCTGCAAAGGGGTGATTTGGCTGGAAGGACAGAGCTTTTGTATCTCGCGCCTTTATTTTCTTACATATCCAGCAGACCGGCTTCACTTACTGTAACCAAGTGTTTATGGAAACCTCTTACAAATCTTTAGGGACCTAAAGCATCTGAGAAAGGGTAGGAAGGAAAGCAAAATTTCAAATGTTAATTCACTACTTAGAGGCGCCAGAAAAGATTGTGTTTTCCCTGTGGATGTTTTCTGATGATGATAACTGTGCTACAGACCTCATTTCCCTCCTGGCTCGGTTTCTAGAGCCCGTGGAGTCCAATCACACTCACGATCAAGGCAATTTTATGGACAGTCCTGGCTGGGATGCTGGCTTCATTTTCCTTCTCAGAGTTATGACCTCCTCTCTCACTCTGCATTGCTATCAGTGTAGCATTTGATATGAATCACTTCTCATTATCCTGAGAAGCAGCGCTGGGAGGAAATAGATGGCTGGAGAAAACCTCGTTGTAAGTGTGCTAACCGGAGTCATTGGTCTGAGCAGGGGCAGTTGCGATGTGTCCTGGACATGAATCCTTCCGCTCAGAAGCAGATATGGCCTTCCTTGGACCCAGACAGAAAATGTGGGCTTGAAATGGACGGTCCACATGTTTCAGGGGCCATGTGGCTCTGTGGCAAGACAGCCGGCTTTGGGTGGTCATTTTAATCTCAGCTCAGGTGTTTATAGCCACGTACTCTCTGGTGTGTCACCTGTCTGTCTTGGCTCTCCTCGCTGCAGAAACTGGACACACAACACTTGCGGACAGAGATATTGTCCGGACTGAAGAAGATGGCATGCATAAAATGCCAGCACGCTGTTCAACCTCATGGATGCTGGCTGAGTTAGGGGACAGACCAGAGGCTCCCTGGGGTACATGCAAGCCCACTTCTCAGAGGTTCCTGCCGTGGGGAGCCCCACAGTCTGGAACCAGCGGGCTGTGAGAGTGGACTGTGCACACTGCACTCACCGAGGCCTGTCCTGGTGACACATGCGCTGGGCCGGTGAGCTTGGTTGCAGGTTGGCCACAAGCCATTGCTGGGACTAGAAGTGCAGGCTGGGGGAACTGTCCCTGAGGGAGGTGGTGGTGCTGGCCCCCCAGCCAAAGATGCCCAGCAGACCATACACCAGCACAATCCTCTGCTGCCAGACCTGAGATGGACTCATCCAAACACCCAAACTGGGGCCAGCCCCTGGCGGCAGCCTCTTGGAATTAACTCATCAACCACATGGGTAGACCTTACCACCACCCAGACCATGAAAGCAAATGGACGAAGGAGTGGGTGGTTTTAGCCAAGCATCTCAGAAGATACTTTGTAAATGTGCACACAAGGATGAGACTTTGAGGTCTACAGCTTTCCCTTCTCCCTAGTAGGTGCCAAACTTCTAGCCTTAGCCAGAGGGAGAAAGGCTTATATGTGCCCCCCAGGTGGGACATCACTTGGAAACCATCTACACTGCAAGCCAAACTAGTCCCCATAGTTCTGTTGAGAACCGTAGAAACCCGTGTGCCAAATTTCAGAGATGTTCTCTTGAAGACGGCGTAATGAATGGTCATTGAGCTCTTTTACTCCAGACCCCTGTGCTAAGTACATTACATGGATTTTCGTATTTAATTCTCCCAACAGCTGTAGATGGTAGATGCTACTGTTATCCCATTTTACAAATGAAGAATTTCTAAGATAAAACTGAAGCTGATTTGTTGACAGCAATCTGTCTTCCTGTTTGGATGAGACAGGATTGGGGTGCTAACAAGCAGGTATTCAGAATATTGCTGGCAACTTTCAATCCAGGAGACCCACTTTCAGCCAAATAATAATAATCATAAAGATAAGTGACGATGCTGATAATAACTAACATTTATGAACTGTCGACCAGGTGCCATGAAGAATGCAAAAAGAAGGGCTTTGGCTCTAAAACACTGCTGTCCTCCTGCCTGCTAATTCCCAAGGTGGGTGGGACACGTGGGGCCTCTGAGGAGATATGTCCCCTTGACTCCTCCAGCAGAGCCCAACTCCTGAGAATCTGGAAGGCATGTTGTCCTGAGTCCTTTGTCATTCATGGCAGGTGCAATCAACCAAGCACCAGCTGGCATGCTGGATGAGCTGGCCTCCTGGGAGAAGCAAGATGAGACTGCATCAGGATGCCTCAGGGGAGTAAAGCTCTTAGGATTCCCGCTGGGTAGGCACCAATGACGGAGAGAATGAGTGAATGATGATGTGAGAGAGGGGAGAAAAAGGGAACAGGGACCCCTCCAGGTTACTAGATTGGCTGCTGCTCAGGCAGTTACAACACATTTGAATGGAAACCTTCTGCCCTGGACAGTTCCTAGCTGTCCTGGAGAGCTCCTTCACCGGATATTGCTAAATGGGGGCCCCAGTTAAAATACAAATCCCTAGACCCACCTGGGTGCCATGGAATCCTGGAATCTGTGCTCTCCGAATTGCAATTCTAATTGCAATTCCAATAAATGCTTTTGTTGCTTTACAGCTCAGTGTGTTATATCCCCGTTGACATTCATTCTTCCAACAGTAGGGACACTGAAGCTTGTGGAGTGCTAAGCTTGGCTCAGTCCCAGGCAAGTCTGAACGCGTCTTGGAGGGCTCCCAGAACTTTCGGAAGAGGTTCTCAAGCCACTTTGTAGAAGAGAGATCCTGAGGCCTAGGCTCCTCCCAGAGATTTGGGTTTGCGGATCTGGGATGCGTTTTGCAAAACTTTCCCTGATGATATTAATAGGTGGGCCATTGTCGAGACCTGCAAGTCACAGTGTCAGGATTTTGAGATCAATAATTGGAGAAGATGGAGACTACTCCTTACGCTTGACATTTCAGCTGTTCACCAGTATCCTCCAGGGTGCCTGGGGCACTGTATTTCCCTTTGAAAAGGGATGTCACTTCCAGGCTGGGGATTTAAATGCCGGTGAGAGTGCCCCCGCTTTGTTGCTGAACCGCATTGCTGTGTAGCAGGGGTGAAATATGTTTTGCTGTTTTAAGCTGCTGAGGTTCTGAGTTTGTGTATTTCTGCATTATAATCTAGCCTCTCCATACAGGCACGTGGTTTTATATAAAAAAAAAAGTCTTAAAGCTAACAATAGTTCTGCATCATAAAATGCCTCCTTCATTGCCTTAATGGAAGAATGAGTAAACTCTGCTTTCCTTTTTTTACTCTTTCCTCCTGTTTTGTTTTTAAAGTGTCACTTGCTGACAGATGAAGCCAGCCTTTTGATGCTAAACTGTTCGGCTGAAAAATGTATTCAGTTCATGGAACTGGGTTATTTAGTTTGTCTCTAGTGTTATGTCAGGCAAAAAATCCAAAATGATTAGAGCAAATGGTGGTCTTTTCTCATGGAGAAAAATGCCTCCAGAAAATTGATTGATCCTTGAGTGATATGCAGGCTGGAGCTCTGTGCACTTGACTTTTTACCAAGGGAAATTTCGAGTTAGGGAGAAGTAAGAAAATATACCACTTACTTTAAAATGCATTTTTTTTTTTCCAGGGGAAGGTTTAGCAGCTTGATGGTTATGCTGCTTTTTGGAGCACTTTTTTTTTTTCAATGTATAATACATTAGACTTACCATGAGCTTCCTGCCAAGGTGAGAGCTTCCATCAAGTGTGTGATGATTCTTACTTTATTTAATTTTTGACTGTAGTGATGGGTAGGCTTAGGAAAGAAATTGGAGAGTGTTAGGATAATAGAAAAGAATTTATTGGGTTCAGGTGTCCTGGCATTTGCATTTTGTAAAATTTCTGTTCATGCTTCAGGGAGAAATAATTTTAAAATACGAGTAAAGAGTAAGCAGCCCTTACAAAAAATTCAATACATACTCTAAAGTTATTTTTCGAGCTCTGAACTGCTATTTAGCACTAAATTACTGTATAGCTCTTTTTCAAAAGCCCAAACTCACTTGACAAGGGGCAGTTTTATTTTTCTGAGATATTTTGTAGGAAGTTAAGTAGCTGAAGGTACCCAGAGTCCTTTAGAATACAGGAAGAGAGAGGGTCGATAGTAACTTTCTCTCTCCAAGGCACTTCCTTTAACACCAGGAGAGGCGCGCTGGGTCACGTATTCCTCTTTAAAAATGAACAGAGAGAAACAAGTGCTGGAGGAAATGTGGAGAAAGAGATGTGCCTACTCACTGTCGGCAGGGAAGCTGCGAGGGGCAGCCCCTTGGAGGGCAGGGTGGGGGCTCCACACGAGGCTAGGGGTGGGGCTGCCATAGGGCCCTACAATCCGGTTGCTAGGTACATGCCTGGAGGAACTGAGTGTGGGGACACGAATGGACATTTGCCCACTGGTGTTTATGGTGGGCAGTGTTCATGATAAGTAATGAATGGAGCCTAAGGGTACAACGACTGAGGTAAGGAAGGAAGGTAGGGAAGTAGGGAAAATAGAAAGCAAAAGATAAGACTATATGTTAGTTTCAAATACATCAGCAAAACCCAGGCTTTGGTTTGGGACCTCAGTGATTTACAGATCAAGAAAGAAGTTAACCCCCAATAGAGGAGCCCACACAAAACTGGCTTCAATTGTCTCAGTCTCTGATTGAATTAAGGTAACCTATGCTTATTAATACCCCAAATTCTGTATGTGCAACCGCATCATTCAAAAATTAAGGCAAATAAAGATTTTGAGACAAATAGCAGTATCAGCATGGATAACAGAAAAAGAAATATAAATGAGTTTATTCAGGCAGAAGAAAAATGATCCCAGATGGAAACTCAGGACACAGGAAGGAATTAAGAGCAAAGAGAGTGGTAAATGTATAGATTTATTTATAAGACTGCTGACAATACTAACTTGCCAGATTTGAGTTTCTAGGTTCTCGGCTGTGCCACGAGAAAGAATTCAAGGGCATATAGCACAGCTTAAGCAGGTAGGTAGAAAGTTTATTGAGTACACATGTGAGAAGGACATGCAGGTGCCTTCATAAGAGACAAGGATTCATTTTTATAGTTTTTCTGTTCCTTTTCAAATTTTTTACTGGTTATTTTATTGCTACCCGCTCTTCCTCCTTTACTGAAGCTTGATCTTAGATAATTCCCAGGTGCCAGATGCTGTTTTCTTCAGAGCTGATCTTTCTCCTTGCCTCCCTGCAGCCTGACTGCTCTCTGGAATTTGTGCTTTGCTCATCAGCCAGTCACCACCCTAATTCTAACCCTACCTCAACTCCTCCCTCAGAGAATTCTAGCGCCCCTTAATTTTTTTTTTTTTTTTTTTGGTATGCTGTATGGTGGGGTCACATTTCATTATTTTCCCATGTGAATATCCCATTATTGCAGCACCATTTGTTGAATTTTTGGTTGTCTCTTTGTTTTGTTTTGGTGGGGGCAGGGTAGTATATGGACAGGGAATCGAACCCAGGTGCCTCCTGCATGGCAGGCAAGAGTTCTACCATTGAACTGCCCTTGCACCCCTCCCCTTAATCTTAAGGGAATTTGGGTTGGTGGTCCATCTTCTGTAGCTGCTCCAAGCTGTCACTGGGTGGCAGGTCCTACTCACAGGAGCATAGAAGTCTCTGGCGATGGTTTAAAGGGTGCCTGGTTGAACGTGGGGCAAGGGAGTGTAGCTTCTGGTGAGGAGAAGTATTCTGCGAAAGGCTACCATTCTGGAGGGAACAAATTGGGTGAGAAATGTTAGTATACAGTGTCTGAACAGAAGCAGGACAAGATGGAGCTGAGTGTATTCTTTAGAGCTTTCAGGAACAATGTTGGTTGGGGCTTGGCAGACTGTAGCAGTTCATGATATTTGGCTGAAATTTGCATAAGAGTAACTTCTTGACTTTATTTGAAAATTTTTTTGCTACTGAAACTTTATTTCCATTTTTTGGTTAACTGATCTTAAGATGCAAGGGCCAGGCTCATTTTGGGAGTCATGTCTCATGTTGCTAGGGTGGCTTAATCTCTTGGAAGTTACGTCTCACATAGGGGAAAGGTCGTGAGTTTATTTGAAGAGACACTACCTTACACTACCTCTGAACCCAGAGGCTCTCTGGAGGTGACTCCAAGGCATTACTCGTAAGTAGGCTTAGCTTTGCTATTATGAAAATAAGTTCATAAGGGCAAGCTCTGAGATCAAGGGCTTGGCTTATTAAATTGGGAGCCCTTATTGCTTAAGAGAATAGTAAGAATTCCCAGGTAGAGATGTTAATAGTTTCATGTTTTTCTCTAATCCTTTAAGAGACTTTATTTATTTATTTGTTTGTTTAAAATACTCTGGAAGGCATTAGGCATATGTACACTAGCTTGTACATAATATTAAGACTTTATTCTTTACTCTAGGTTCTGTGTCAGGTAATGTTGAATTAGGTTGCTTAAATAAACTGATCAGACAGTTCACTAAATTGGATAGTGTGCTATAGACAATTTAAATTTTGGACAAAATAAAATGTCTTCCTTTCATCTCATGCATAAGTTAAAGTCTTAAAATACAGACAATATTATCTTTTACCCTGTATTCTGATTTATTTTAGTCTTAACTAAATAAGTTTTATTCACATCTCTAATGGGAAAGTCTGATTTGTTTCTCTGCCTTTTTAATGGTTGCTGTTTGGAATAATGCTGACTTTCAGAGCTAGGGAATGTTAACTCTGAGTTTCAGGTGTCACCTACATAAAGTTCTAGGTAATAAAAAGAGCAGAGCATCTCAGAATTTAGAAATAACAGTTAAAGCTTAAGTGTAAATGTGACTGCTGTTAAGTGCTTATAATTTAAGCCCTAATTTTCTTATAAGCATTTTAAAATGCAGGTATTTTTAGAAAAAAAAACATTTGACAGTTGTCTTATATTGGGGTCAATAACTACAAACTATAGTAGAAGTTTTGTCTTGTTTCACTTTTGCACATTTACAAGGGTTATGTTAATTAGCAGGTAAATACTTGTCTTGTTTCTCTTTTAAGATTTCTTTTAGTTGCAGATGAAGTTCTGACTTACAGCGGACCACATGCGCATTTAGAAAAGCATTAGAGAAAAGTAGTGTAACTGAGAAGTAAATTTGGTTATTTTCATGATCTGAAACTTTCTCCAAGAATAACGACAGCTATGACTAACAACAGCATATTTCTAATGTCAAACAGACTGGTATCAGGATATAACATGGACAGTGAGAACATTGTCAGGTCTTTAGGAATTTTATATAATTTTTGAATGACATTTTACTTATGCAAGTTTATCTTAACAGAAGAATAGAAAATCATTTTAATTATTGCAACATTTCTTAAACACTTTTAATGTAATATGCTACACTATTTTAGCACGTCACCTGGGAGAAAGAACAAATCTTTTGTAACAGTTTTAAGAGTGAGAAGAGATGTCTTTTGAAATGAAGAATGATTAGGTTCAACATAGACATTAACAAGGATATTAGTTTGATATAATATAAAATTTTTCTCTTCTAGACAGAGTACTCAGATGGTTAAGAAAACTTTTCATAACGTTTTATTGAGAGCAGACTAACAACCCACATTATCAAAGAGAAGACAGATTTATTCAGGTCTTGTTTTACATTTTAAAACTAGCTAAGTTATCTTAGGAAATACTATACTATACTCCCTTAGACTAGCTTATCAAATTTTAGTTAGCATGGTTACAATAAGCAAAATTTCCTTTTACAAACTTTCTATATCTTTCCATATCTATTTAGGGTGTGTAGTTAATAATGACTACAAACAAAATTCACTTTTTCAAACATTTTACATTTTTTAGTATTTATTCAGGGCTTGTGATCAGTAATGACTACAAAATTCACTTTCTCAAACTTCTGCAACTTTCTGTATCCATTCTGGGCTTATAGTCCACAATTACTACAACAAACGAAATTTATTTTCATAGTAGGAATATGTTCATAAAATTAACATACTGCGAGACCGTGCTCTGAGGCAGCTAGAGATCAGTAAGGTCTTCTGCTAAGGCATTCCTAAAGTTCTGGGCACTATTTTGAAACCCTTGGGGCAGCACTACCCGAGTGAGCCAGGCGGGGATTGTATTGTTAGAGCCCTGACATTCACAAGCAAATAGGTATTGAGAGTCAGGGTGAAGAGGGATGCAAAAATGTGTCTTTACGGTCCAGTACTGAGAACCTGAATGTAGATGGGCCTACCCAATGGGCGCACCCCAGGATGACTGCTTCTCTTCAATGAATGATGCTTCATCTAATCACTGGAAACCTTTTAAGGAGGATTCAGATGAGACAGGCTCTCTTCCTGCTTCGGCCGGCGAGCCTCTCCTGTGGAGTTTGTCCAGACCCTCCATCGGAATTGTCAGCTTCACAGCCTGCCCTGCAGATTTTGGACTCTACATTCCCATGGTTATGTGAGACACTTTTATAAATTTTATATTTACAAATATTTCCTGTTGATTCTGTTTCTCTAGAGAACCCTAACTAATACAACTTGGAACCAGAAGTGTTTCTTAAGAAGCAGAATCTTAAAAATGGGTTTGTTTGAATGGTTTTCTACTCTGACTGAACTCAGAGGCACTAAGGACTCTGATTCTCATAATCAGAATGACACTGCCAATCCATGGAGTGAGTTGGCAAAAGATATAATCAAAATATCACCATTCAATTCTAATCCTTTGCTTGTACAAAGCCAGGCTCTGGAGGATAATGTTTTTGACACCTTTATGGAGTTTTGTGGAAATAAGAGGTATGGAGATGTTGGCTGGTTGTTGTTAGATACACTGCATACATTAATGAGTGAAAGGGGTGGGCTTAAGGCTTCAAACGAGATCCTTAAGCGCCGTCTGACAGATGTAGAAGTTTCTATGAGTGTCCTGAAGGAAAATCTTACTTCCTGTAGCTGTAGACTTGAGATCTCTGAAAATCAGATTTAAAATCTTATTGTTAGAGTAGCAACTTTACAACATAAACTGAAATCTCAACCTTGCATGGTGTCTGC
>PVIY010038355.1:0-23957 GCA_004026745.1 Myrmecophaga tridactyla | reverse complement strand
ATGGGGCAAGAGGCCTTTGGAAGGCCTCACCCTCCGGGTAAGGATTCTGTCATGATGTGACAGCTACCTCTCCACACCCGAGCTTCTCTGCCCAAGTGGCTCTTGTTACTTACAGCCATCTTCTTTTCTGCTAACCTCTTAGACTTACAGAGATGAATTTCTATTTCATTTCCTTTATAATCTCCCTGATATAAATAACATCCTCTATTTCAGTATTATAAAGTCTTATCAATGCCTTCAAAATACTCACAAACCAGAAGTGGAATCATCATATTTTCTGTGCCTGGGAGAAAGAGAATCCTGGAAAGGGAAGTTCTACCTCAATAGCTTTCCCTATTACATCTCCTTTAGCCCTATACTAATTCCTACGTACTATGCTCCCCCCCACCTCAGGTTGATTATTAGTTTAATTAAGATACCTTGCAAAAGTTGCCTTATAATTTTGCTTTCAGTGAAGGAATTCACAAATAAATTAATGTGGTTGAAAGAAAATCTGGTTTTTCATGCTGTTTTTGCAAGTAATAGCCTAGTGACCATTAGTAAGTACTTAATCTCCTTCCATCTCAGCATCTCATCTAGAAAATGATGAGGATAAGATCTGTCAGCCTAATTAGGAGTTGTAAGGATCAAATGAAATAATGTCAGGGAAAGTACTTTATAAACTGTCAGACACTATACAAATAGAAATGATGAATGTTGGTAGAGAAATGTGGGATTATATTGGAGGCATTAAAAGCTTATAATTAGCGTTTTCCCTTCTCAAAAATCTCATCTGTTCAGTCTAAACCAAGGTGTCTTTATTACAATCCAATTCCTCAAATCCCGCTCTGATTTTGAACTTGAAAAGTTCAGAGATTTCTAGAACCTAAAAATGAATTTTAGCCACATTTTGAATTGTATAATGACATAATCTTTGGTTAAACTGCTTTTTGCATTCAATTTGTTAACTCAGCTTTTTATGTGAAGAGTAATTGTTCAACTTGTGTAAATTTCTTTTTATAAATATCTTTCCAATTGTTCTAGTTTGCTAGCTGCCAGAATGCAATATACCAGAAACGGAATGGCTTTTAAAACTGGGAATTTAATAAGTTGCTAGTTTACAGTTCTAAGGCCGAGAAAATGTCCCAGTTAAAACAAGTCTATAGAAATGTCCAATCAAAGGCATCCATCCAGGGAAAGATACCTTGGTTCAAGAAGACCGATGAAGTTCAGGGTTTCTCTCTCAAGTAAGAAGGCACATGGCGAACACAATCAGGGCTTCTCTCCCATCTGGAAGGGCACATGGTGAACACGTCATCTGCTAGCTTTCTCTCCTGGCTTCCTGTTTCATGAAGCTCCCCGGGAGGCATTTTCCTTCTTCATCTCCAGAGGTTGCTGGCTGGTGGACTCTCTGCTTCATGGTACTGCAGCATTCTATCCCTCTTTTTAGGGTGTTTGGGCTATGGCCATTCTAACTATTTCATGTTGGAAGTATCTGTCACTGATATGGGGTAGGGAGACGGAACTATCTGATATTCTGGAGAGGCTGGGCCCTCTAGGTTTCAGGACTTATCTGGACCAGGGTCCCATCTGGTGGTTGTAGGTTTCTGGCAAGTTACTCTAGTGCCTGGAGCCCTTGTGGAATCTTATATATTGCCCTAGATGTTCTTTAGGACTGGCTGAAATGGTCCTGATTGGGGGTTGGCAGGTTATGCTAGGTAGCAATGTCAAACTGAAGCTTGTGTAAAAGTGACGTCCAGAGTAGCTGCTCGACTCTATTTAAATTCTCTCATCCACTGATACTTTATTAGTTACACTTTTTTTCCCCTTTTTGGTCAGGATGGTATTGTTGATCCCATGGTGCCAGGGCTGGATTCATCCTTGGGAGTCATCTCCCACCTTGCCAGGGAGACTTTCACCCCTAGATGGTGTGACCTTCACTTTTTAATCAAACTCCTTATTTTGAAAATATATTATGTCCCAATGAATAGATATCTTTTCCCTCAAGACCATATTTCCTGAATAGAGTTTATTGATATTGTAATAATGTTTGTTTTCAACAGTAATAATTTATTAGTAAATCTTATATTTGTCTTATTGACTTTATAGTTTATCTTGCAAAGCATTTACTTCAGGACTTTGTTTTAGATGACATATGCTGCCAAGGGAAAACAGACCATAAGTATCCCATCCCTGATAGGAAGTGCTACAATGATTCAGTTTTACTTTACGAACTGCAAAGATAACAATTTTAAAAGACAGATATTGATACATTGGTTTTTGTTTCCTCTTTCTTTTATTCTTATCAAAGCCATATGGGAAATCTGGGTCATTTAATGCTAAGTGATACTTACATTCTCATTCATAAATAACAAAACCAGGTATTAATTTTCTTTATTAGCATCATGAGTTTTGCCTGGCTAAAGGTAAATAGTAAAATAACAGGGGATAGCAAATAAAGAAAAAAAATCTTAGAACTGTAGGTATTTTACTAAATCAAAATAGATTTAGGTAAGGGAAACAGAAATATGGTATTTTTATAAGTTGCTTATCATTAAAGACTCATTTCAATTTGCAAACTCTTTCTAAGGTAATTGTCAGAACAAGGTTTTTTTCACTTTTGCTGAGAAGAATTGTCTAATCCAGAAGAGGAGTGTTTCCCAAGCTTCACTGTTTTCAGAATTACCTTAAAACAGACTGCTGGACCCCAGTCCCAGAGCTGCTAGTTCAGTAGGATCGGGAAGGAGCCTGAGAGTTTGCATTTTTAACAGTTCCCAGGTAGTATTCATGCTATGGGTCAGGGAACCACACTTTAAGAGCTACTGGTTCAAAGCATTAGTTCTTGAGGTATCCGGCAAGGTAGTAAAGGATGGCCCATCAAGACAGGGTCCTGTGGATTTAGAAAATGCTGTACCTTATGGAGTCACAGTGACATTGGCATATGAAACCCTCTTAGAGATCCTGACATAAAATAGCCCCTTTAACCTTGTTCTTAGTATTTTCAAGTTACTTGATTACAGAACCATCTTTTATCTAGCATCGGTTATCTTTTGAGGGACACTCATATTCTATTGCACATAATTTGAAAAAAGCTCTTAAAGACTTAGGCAAGTATGAGGTGTTCAGTTTCATGGTAAACAGTATGAGGTTTTAAATCTCCTAGTAGGGTAGGGCAGTGATAGCTCATCTTTCTTATCTGTAAAGTCAATATATCATCGAAGGCGTTGTTAAATGAAGTATTTTAAGTTTCTTCAGCCATAGAAAATAAAGACAATATTGTTGAGAACTTTGCATACTTTAATTCCTAACATTATTTGTTTTTAAGTTTGTAACTGGCAAGTCTTGTCATAGTAATTTAAATGGATTGTTTCGGTTTTGATTCTGATCTGTGTAAATTTCACAATAATAGGCACACATAAATTGGTTGAATGTATGAATTAATACAGAGAGGTGCAAATATTGTGGCAAATGCTAAGCCTCATGTAAGAGTTAAGAGACATACTGATTCCTGGCTGAGTCTGAAATGCACCAGGTTGCTTTCTTTAGACAGCGGTGCCAAGTCAGTGATTAAAATTATCAGTGGATATCCTGCAATTCATCTGAATACATTTTTCACCCATGCATCTGAGGTGAGCTTTCTGCAAGTGGTATCATTCTCGTTGTCCTCAGGTCCATATGGAAGGAGGAGAACAAAGCTTTCTTTCTCTCTTGGAAGTGTAAAGAAAGTCTTTCACTTCCTGTTCTCGACTCTGAGAACAGGAATAGATCTAAATTAATGCTCTAAATGAATATAGCTTTGCAGACATCCCGTTCTTTGTATGCATACAGTAACCTCATCTTTTCTGTGGATTATTACCCACCGGTTGCTATTCAGGTCCAGTAATGTAACTGGCCAATAGGGCTCTGAGATATTACACAAAATAAATAGTGAAGAATGTTACCTCCTAATATTATGTTACTAATCCTCTTGAAAGGAAACAAAAAAAACTTGAACTCTTACTTTATACATAGTTATATATATTGCCTTTGACTATTACATACATATCTGTGAACACAGTTGACACAAAGTAAATATTAGTTGAAGCGTGGTGTAGCCCAGTTTGATGTCGGCAACTGGGAAGGCCAGGTAAGGAATGCCAAGAGAAGGGTACTTTGTATACATGGCCAAGCAAATTCTCTAAGGTAGGCGTTACTACCTTCTTATTAAAATGAAAGGAGATCCAGAAATGCTAGGTAATCAGCTTAAGGTTATACAGCCAATAAATGGTGGAGGCAGAATTTGAGCCCAGGTATATTTGGACTCCAAAATTCACTTTCCATTAAGTACCTTACTTGCAGCTATGTGGAGAGGAAGACATAAATATATAAGACCCTTGAGAGGTGTTTGTCTGGAGAAAAGATTAAAGTTTCGAAAAGTAGAATAAATGCTCCTCTCCAATTGGAAGGAATTCACTATCCTATATAAGGAATAGACCAAAATAACTGAAAGTATGAAATAAATATCAATGTACCAACTACAGAGAAAGTTAGCTCTTCCAGAAAGCACTTTAAATAAAAAACGACGACAACAACAAAAAACCTACAATAAGCAGCTGTTTTGAAACTACTGAATTAGAAAACTTTGGCATTCATTCCGAATGTAGAACCAAAGGGGAAAAACATAACATTTATTTGTCACATGTTCTGAGTTTATTTCTTGACACGTGTCACTAAGATAACCCTAAATTAAAAAAAAAAGTTAATTGCAATGTGTGTGGTCAAAAGTTCATACTCTTAGGAATTGACAGTGTTCATTTGTTCAAAACCAATATTAATCATAGGTCTAATTTTTCCTTTTCCTGTAGATGTCTTAAAAGTAAAGCCATTTTAAGCCCCCTAGTACGTCCTTTATATATGAACTATTAAGTGTGAGCTGAAGGTAGAAATATTGTTTGAAAAACGAGGACCTATCAAACCATAAATCACACTTACAGCAATGAAATAAAAGCTTATTTCCAGTGGAAGTTTTAGATATTATAAAGGGAGGCAGACTAATCTTTCAGAAGAAATGTAAGGAAACCTGGTAACTCTTTATGACTCAGTGCAATTTTCCAAGTGGCTAGGCCATTAAATTCACCTACTTTACTAACTCTCTCCTCCAAAGGCTGTTCCTCATTTGCCACTCCCTTCACCACCTCACAGATGTGGAAGGATTAGATAGCGTCTCTCTGGGGTCCCTGAATTGTTTCTCAGTTATCTCTTCTCACGTTTGCTCCTACCGAACCTTGGTTTACTGGCTTCTATAGGAACTGGATTAGGGGACGTTTGGGCAACGTTGTCTAAAGAAACAAAAGAAAAGCGATTCAACATCCTTCTTGTCTCATTCCCAACCATAAGTTCTCAGACCCTGTAGTTATGATGCTCAGTTGACTAATGCTATACTTTTTCCTTCAGGATTATACTTCTATTTAAAAATACAACAAATCCAGTCATTTAAATGCGGTGTGATACTCGGTCAGGCATTATTACAGTCCATGTTGAAAAATGAATTCTATTGTTTATTGCCATAGAACCAATTCTGAGTGTATTTACTGAGGGTTTTCTTCATTGTGCCTGGAAGAGGTAACCACAGTGACGGCTTTAAAGAGTCCATGGTCCTCTCGAATAAGGGTTGAAATGGAAAGACAGAAAGGTGTGGTATGTAGGGCCAGTGTAGCCTCTGATTTTTATACTTTTATATGCATAAAAATGTAGCCATTATTAATATTACTCATTACAAAGCTGTTTTTTGATGAAACATTTGCTGGGAATTATTATAGCCTCCGAATGTGAACGTTCAAGATATTTAGTGGGATCAATGGGCAATTAAATGAAAAATATTTTTACATTGTTTTTCATAAGACAATCAGAGTTTTGAAGTTTCTGAGGAAGACAATGAAAGAGAAAAGCAAACTACTAGAACTAAGGCCATCCCTTTCCCTTGAGTTGAAGAGACAAATCCAAGAACTTTCTGCCAATATTGTCATTGTCCTGAGCATGGGGAAGAGGTTCTTGGCTAAGGAGAATCCATCAGAATCATCCAAGGGACTTTTTCAACCTAAACACACTCATCCTTCATTCCCAGATTCATATAGTCTCCCGAGACATTAGAAGTCTATGGGGAAGAGAGCAGCCATGTGCTGGACTAAAGAGTCTTTTGAGGGTTCTGAGCCTCCTTTTCCCCATCTCAACTGACACCAACGGGTTAGGGTGACAAAAATCCTTCCTATCAATTTTCTCTCTAGATGCTATCCTCTTAGATATAAAAGAACAGGCCAAATAGGAAGGTTAACCTTTGCTAAAAAGGAGGAGTTGCTTTTGTTTTGAAGTTATGCATGAACGTGGTTTAAAAAATGCAATATTTTACACTGTTAAAAAATTGTGTGCCACCATACCTATCTCTCCTTTCACAAGCGATAATCACATTAAATTTTTAGATGATTCTGTTGGTAATTATTACCCCATCTCCAAATAACAATGATAATGCTTACTTTGCCATTTTGCATTTTACATTATCTATTGATTCCCCATTATATTAGAAGAGGAATTAGCACTCTCCCTATCTCCCTTCTACTACTCATCTGCCTTCTCCATATTTTCTCTGTTATTTCCACCTGTAGTTGGAAGAGAAGTCAGCCTTGAACAACAATTTTTTTTTTTCTAAAAGAAAAAAGCTAAAACAGAGAGGTAGGTGAGATTTTGAGGTTGAAAGGTAGGAAATGTTGGTAAAGGTCACATTAGATGGCCTCAGTTTTCTCAGGAAATAGGGACAGGCTAGTCTTCTAGGATTGAGTACTGTTAGCAGCTGCTGTCAGAAATTCACCAGATAGTTAACCAGAGATAAATAAAAGCATTGCTTCAGTTCAATGGAGAATGACCAACTGTTAAAAACTGACTTGATAAATTGTCTTGACCCAATACAGTGGATTGTTTGGAATTCCTTATTTGGGAAGAATAAAATGAAACTCTAAAAAGCCAAAAGGGAGACAGTCACAGTTTAGTAAATGTGAGAAATTACGTGTGGTGTTTGTTCAGTTATATTGATAATTGAATAGAGATCAGTGTACCGGATAGTCCCAAACTGCAGGTACTTTAAAACACGTTAAACTTAATACTTTCTCTGTGCTTTCATATATTTTGATGGATATGGATGCTTTTATTACATCTATTCACTTTCTGATATTTTCTTTTGTTTGAATAAAATTTAATTGGCATTCCTCAATCCCCTAAACAGATTGTAAGAAGTACATAGCTTAGCAGATAGACTGCAGAAAGCCCACCCGCCATTTCAAATTCCTTTTTGAAAACTAGCAAAGTAGATAATCTTAAAAAAAAAAGTAGATAATCTAAGAAATGAACAATGAAAGATTGACAATTGCACATTAATGTTCATATTTCCTAAGGACAACACTTTTTTTATATTGTACATTGTTAGTTCACTTTGCCAGCTTTGTATAATTGCAATAATGAAATTTAACTTCTTGCAAATGGCAAATGAAAACATATATTTTAGTGCTTTCTTAAGCAAGTGAGTCAGACCTTACTTTTAAAAGGGTATATTTCCACAGTGTAAGAAAAGAGCAGTGCTGTTGAATCGGAGTACCAGGAGAAGAAAAGCCCTCAGAGCACACCAGCAGTGCAGTTAGCAATAATTTTAATTGGACACCCAAACTCAGCCAACCTCAAATCATGTGTATGTCTTACAAATAGGGTTTATTATGTCTTTTAAGTCCTTTTAGAGGCTTATGAAGATTTATACTAGTAGTTAGCTGCTTTGTCTGAGCTACAGAGAATATTTAATAGTTTTTATCAGGATTAATGAGCAGAAATGTCTCAACAAATGAAATTCTTTAGTATGTACACTGTAGTCATTTGATATTCTCTTTAATCACTTGCCATATAATCAGTAATAGAAGAAAAATTTGATATGAGATCTTGTATTGTAGATTTTCATGAAGCCATTATATTAAGCCTTTCGGTAACACTCTTCTAATCTCAAATTTGCTCAAGAATCATGTAGAAAATACATAAATCTTGCCAGTAGTCTAACATAGGAAAAATAAATTCACCCCATTCCTGAAACAAATATTTAGTGAATGCCTACTGTGGGCCAGGTGCTAGAGATACTGTGTTGAGCAGATCGAAGTGAAGCTTCCAGCTTAGAGAAATAAAATACTAATGAAAATAGTGTACAAATATAAACTGTGATAAAGCTGCTCCAGAGAAATAAAGGATACCGCGGTGTCCTTAGACTGGGGTGGGGAATGTGTAACCTGGTCTAGGAGGTGAGAAAAGACCTCCTTGGCTTCCTCTGAGGAGTTAACTAAGTAAAAAGGAAACTCAGACTAGGAGGAGAAACTTCCAGGCTGAAGGAGTAGCACCATTGTTCTGAGGTAGAATGGGTCAACTCTCCTTTAAGGAAATGAATGGAAGCCACCAGAGGTGGAGTGGGGTAGGGAGAGATTTAGGGCCAGTGAGTTGGACAAGTCCATTTCAAGTAGGCCATCGTAAGGATTTGGGACTTTGTCTTAAGAAAGGCTTATTATGTATACTGTGACACAGATAAAAATCACCATAATTCCACTACTTACAGCTTCTTCATTTTAATATTTTGTTTTTTAAATACTTTAATGAATCTCCTTTCAGTTATTTATAGATAAAAATAAATATGCAGACATATACTCTTTTCTTGAACTGAGAAAAATAATTACAATCATTACTGCTACAATATGTTGCTGTATATTTGGGATAGGAAATAATTTCATAAGGTAAGCAATGATGCTCTTGCACCCAGGAGTTTCTGTTAAGCAATTAGCCTAAAATCACAGTTTTGATTATCTTTTAACATACTTCACTCTGTTTTCAGAATATCAATTTGTATAATTTGTTTTTTCATCCCAAATTGGGGAACTATTTTCTGTGATACAATTATGTGCGGGAGTAGACAGAGACAGGTAACGATAGCAATATCTCTTAAGAACCTAGTTAAAAAGTTAGTGAAACCTGGTGTATTAGTTAGGGTTCTCCAGACAAACAGAACCAAGAGGAGATAGAGTTGGATGGATGGATAGACAGATAGAAAGATAGGTAGATTTATTATATGAAAAGATGATATTTGTTGTAGGGAATCGGCTCACACAGCCATGAGGACTGGCAAGTCTGAACTCCATAGGGCAGGCTATAAGCTAGAAACTGTCAATGAAAGTGATGTTGAAGTCCTTAGTCTGAATTCCCCAGGGGAAACTTGCTGGTTGAAAATTCCAGTAAGATCCAATGTTGAAGTTGAGGGAGAAAGTCTTCTTCTGACCTCCGAAACCCCCAGTTCTCACTTTTAAACCTCCAACTCATTAAATGGGGAGACGTCCCAATTGCCAATGGTAGGCTCCTTGGTTGATTGTCGATGCAGCTGATTGCAGTTGTAAATCTCATCTATGAAATTCCTTCACAGTAACAAGTCGGCCAGTTGATACATGAAATTAATTGTCACACTGAGCATGGGTCTTTCTCGACCATATCAAAAAGTGTGAAAGTTACTTTTTGTAAAAAGGACAAAATTGCTGTCCTTGCTGGATTTTTCATTTAATGGTTTGAATATAGCTACCCCTTCTTTTTTAGGAACTGTCAGTATAAATGTACAGCTCACGTCAAATTAATATTATGTGACTTATAGATTAAACAATTTAGGAGATAATTGTTACATTTGAAGATAGCAGAATTTGGAGGCCTGGAGATAGAAGAAAGGAGTGTGAGTGGACCATCCGGAAAATATTATCTGCGTTTTCCAGGCAGCTATGACAAATATCACACAATTCATTTACTTAAACAACAAAACCTTACTGGCTGGTGTTTTTTTTTAGAGGCCAAAGTCTCAAACTGAGGGGACAGCAAGGCTTTGCCATCTCCCTGAAATCTGTAGCATTCTGGTGCTCGCTTGCCGCAATTCTTGGGGCTCCTTGGTGTGCATCTTTCACTTGACTTTCTCTCTCCTCTTTGCTCTTCTGGTTTAATCTGACTTCCTGCTTCTAGCTTCTCTGGCTGTGTCTAAATTTCCTCTTTTAATAAGGCTTCCAGTAACAGGAATTAAGGCCTACCCTGATTTATTTGGGTCATTCCTAAATAGAATTTGAGAGGATCCTATTCACAAATGAGTCCACACCTTCCCTGATAATGCATCTTCAAAGAGTCCTATTTACAAATGAATTCACATCCGCAGGGATTGGGATTAAGATGATGAATGCACCTTTGTTTGAGTACCTGATTCCGTCTACCACAGGTATGTTCAGAGTTCTGGAGTCCCCAGTTCGCCCTATCCCTAAAGGTAGAGTTTAAAGAACTAGGCACAAAGAGCTGTATTGACCCAGTGATTATGGGAACTCTGAGAAGTAGTCCTAAAATCACCTGGGGCAGAACAAAGCTTGGAAGATATCA
Organism: Myrmecophaga tridactyla; assembly: GCA_004026745.1. Taxonomy (NCBI): domain Eukaryota; kingdom Metazoa; phylum Chordata; class Mammalia; order Pilosa; family Myrmecophagidae; genus Myrmecophaga; species Myrmecophaga tridactyla. The sequence continues at coordinate 13,532 of PVIY010038355.1, read as the reverse complement.
TGATTTGGAAGGCCTGGTCTTTTGATGCTATTCATGACTCAAAGACACCTTGAGTTTCCGTCTCAAACCGGAAAAGACTGCATCAACCTGAGATTTAATGCCCATACATACAGTTTGCATCTTGATAATTCTCATACAATTCAAAAGAAGTTTGGCATTCCATGCATCATATTAAAGAAAGTTTTAGCTGATGATCCATTGTAGGGACGGAATATGGAGGAAATCAGGAATTTCTTGTGTCCTGAGACATTAGCCTAAGAAGGAGGCCTTCCTTCCCAGCCAGCTTAGTTCTTGGGTAGTGGTGATGAAGTAAGGGTATTTCTTCCTTTCCTTCCTCCCTCCCTCTCTCTCTGTCCCTTTCTCCTTCCTTCCTTCCTTCCTTTCTTCTTGCTTTCTTTCCTTCTTTCCTTTCTTCTTCTTCCCTCCCTTCCTCCCTTCTTTCCTTCCTTCCTTCCACCCCTAGTCTTCAGTGATACAGTAGTATAGCAAGAAAGCATACTTTAGTAGCAATATCTAGATAATAAAAAAGTCATCAGTGAGAATGTAAAAGGATCCTGTAAGACTATTTTTGGCTAAAAGTGAGCCAGTGACATGAAAGCCTTTGGCCCCAGAAGCGGAGGTGTGGTTGAACCTGAGTGACAGCCTCCCAGCTCTCTCTACACATCCAGGAGGTCAGCCGGAAGCTCTCACAGCATTTTTCTTACTTTTAGAAAAGTCAGTGCATCAGGGAAGGACTTGTGATTCATACGGTACTGAGCATCATGCCTTCTTTCCATCTTGGAGGATATTCTCATCACTTCAACGTATGCAAAAGATATGAGAGGAGATGCAGAGCTGAGTAATAATTAGGAATGTGGCACATCTTGCATTCATAAAACACATCAAATTATTTTTCAAATATTAGGAGGTCTGCAATGCATTTTGCTGATGATATTTTCTGTAGCTTTTGAACCCACATGTATTGCTAGAGAAATGTTATCATATGCTTGATCCATTGCACAGTTTATTAAAGGATATATTTAAAGAAGGAAGACTTCCTTCTCACTTTAAAAAACAATCCAGTTTTAGGGAAATATATATATTTAAGTTACTTATAATTTGAATTTTGTTCGAAGAGCCCTAATAGAAAAACTCTTTGGTGATAGCAAATGAATATCCTCATGATTTGTTCTTGAGCAACCTCTTGCTTTTATTGGATTTTGTTAAACTTTCACTAAGCATCCTCAATTTTGCTTTTAAATAAAATGCACATAATGTCCCCCTTCATAAGATGTATCTGTAAATTTTCTACAGTGAAGCTTTTTTCTCTCCTTTGCTCTTTTGGTTCAATCTGACTTCCTGCTTCTAGCTCCTCTGGCTCTGTCTAAAGTTCCTCTTTTATAATAAGGCCTCCAGCACTAGGAATTATGGCCTACCCTGATTTAATGGTTTCTGAGGTCCTCATGCATCCATACTTGGAAACTACAAAGTTAATTCTTCCAAATTGAAACAATTAAAAAAGATGATTAGCAGAAACGTGTCCAAAATAAGACAATCAAAAGCATTTGGGCTTGATCATACCATAAAAAATGTTGATCAGGGAAAACACTTTAGAAATCTGAGTTCTATCTCTTAATTTCAAGTGTAGATATTTTTAAGCCTGAACTAATGTGATCAAATAAACTATCAGCAGTGTTCTGTATCAACTGTAATTTAACACATCTGTCCACAAGACTAGTGCATAATGAATTACACTAATCAATCCAGATAAAAGAGATTTAATTAACATCTCCTTTAAGTCTTTAAAAACTTTCCTTTTTGTTTTGCTAATCAGGGGTTCTATTCTAGGAATCCTGTGAAGATGATGAAATAACATCTTGAAGATAGATTCAAACACTTTTGAATACAAGCATATTTAGTACAAGAATATTTACTTTTTAATACAAGATATTTAGTATGTGGAAATCATGAAACATTTCTCTGATTTTTTCAAAAGATTAGTCAGTACTAACACTATGCAGTTGCATTTACCTTATAGTAAAAGCAGTTTTATCGTGGATAAGGTTGCTTATATGCTAAATTCTAATCAACATATGTATGGAAAATTGAAGATGTGTGCATAATTAGGCATGATCATCAGTGCTCAGTAGGGCAGTTTTAAGACATGGAAACGCACGGCTAAATACACAGCTGCGTAAGATGAGTCGATGGTGCTACAGGTGGTTTTCAAATTGTTTAAACCGTCTGATGAACAAATGTAAATTTTTACATGGCCCTGAGTAGGAAAGTCTGTAACACCAGGCCTGTTATACTAATTCAGCAAGCAATTAAAGAGTGATGATGAGGAGGATACTGAAATGAGAAAATAAGCATGGCTTTTTTATTGTGTTTGGAATGCCTCATTTTGGCCCAAAATTAAAAAGAAAAAAGAGACCAGGGTCAGTTGTGATAAACTCCATAGGTAGTGATGTTATACTGACAGTGCAAACCAGATTTTACTACTACCATGAAGCTCGAATGGAAGTAATGCCAATAGCTTTCTTAATGCTCACAGCACTGCATCTTTAATGTCGAGCGTCACGCGACAAGGGGAGACACTAGACTGGAAATCAGAATGCCTACATCCTCTTCTGTCTGAAGTTATTTAACCTTTCTGAGCTTCAGGACTCCCATTTGTAAAATGCAGGCAGTAATACCTGCCTTAAGGTTCAGCTATTGTTTCAGAAGGTGAGAAGACATTGAAAAAGCTACTATGGGACTATAAGAATGATGTCATTAAATTAATTATTTTTCATACACTGAAAGACAACCAATGAGTAAAGTAGAAGAGGGATTTAAAAGTATTATTAGAAAAAAATACTGGGCAGAAAAGTGTGGGTGTGTTATATGCATATTTTTACTCCCTGAATTATTAACATATCTGTATCTACATCTACTTATAGTTAAAAAATATATTTATGAAAAAAATACATCTTGTGTTCTTAAACCTTGTATGTGAAATGCAGCTTTTTAATTTAGATGGTCAAGAAATCCCACAAGCAGAGTCAGGCAGATTTTACTTGGTACTTTTGAGACATCGCAAATATGTGTGATTCCTATCATTATAAAAATACTTGTTCGCACGTTCAGCTTTCATTATTTTCAGGACCAAAGGGTAAGTAAGCAGCACAGTCTAAAGATAAATATTGAAGTTTTAAAAATATTTTATGTAGCCAGTGTCTTTTTGTTGGTTATGAAGTTGATATTTAATGGAGAAAGGGTCCCTCTTTTGAGAAATATCATTTAGAATCATATGAACTCATGAAGACAATTTGTTAGTAGTTTCATCACTTGAATATGTACTTAGCAAAAAACTGAATACGGTAGCATTTCTTTAGTTGGTAAGTCGGATTACTCATTTTTGTGTCATAGTGTTTGGTCTGGGCTCTAAATGAAGCAGGGAAGCTAATGTAACGAGAGTCTTGGTAATCAGGCAGAACCATTTGCTGTCTTGATAAGGTTCAGGTGCAAATTTGTCGAGTCATCTAAATGCTTATCCAATGAGTGTTTCCACGTGACTTATTTTAAACCACGAAAACTAAATCTGCTGCTGAGTGCTGTTGAAATAAAAAAAAAAACACACACAAATGAACAAGAGAATAGATATATGATATTCTACATTGGTTACATAAATTAAGAACTATTTCCACAATCTGTCCAAGAGTTCAGTGATAATATGTACTAAACAAACATTAACCAGTGCATTAGTATTTTTCTTTGTAACTGTGAAGGGAAAAAACACAGACAATAAAATCAGTAAATTGAATCATTTCAAACAATTTGGTTGGAACCTCAGTGATGCTCTCTCTTCATTCACTCAGGAAATTGTATAGAAATCATGACTTTAAATGGGTCTGATTTTCAAAGCAATGTAGTTTGGTGGAACCCCTTTCCTCCCTCACCACTGGAATTATCATCACCGGTGTGACAAAATGCATTTCATTACAGACTTCTGTGCATAAAGACATACTGCCTACTGCTGAGAAAATAAGTATAACTTGGTAAGTCATTTGTCCCAACATTTTGAAAGAAATAAAACTTCAGGAACCATACAGGTCTCATGATAACTTTATCCCCATAAAGAATATGTTCATAGATGTATAGTTTAGCAGTGGAAAATTTACTTACTCAGATAGCTAAAAGATCCTTAAGAAAATATGTGAAGATTTGCATTAAGGTACTCTTTATTTTAAAATATACTCAATATTAGGATCAGAGGCTGATTAAGGTGTTATTATGGTGATTTTCAAAATCTTTGTGCATATATTTTTTGTGACTGAAAGTACTAAATGTGGCTCAATGATTAGGGTAAAGAAGCCAATCAAAGCATTGCCTACTGCGAAAAATAATTAGGAATCACTATTTAAAATTAGATGCCTGATGGCAGATAGGAATGCTGGCATGTAAAGGCATTGGTGAAGGCTGAGGCCAGTTAGGTCAACACTCAGGCCAAGGGATTATAGATTATTTTATAGTCAGTGGTTTTGTGATTTCTGTCCAATCCATACCTTGGTTTCCAGACCTCTGCTTTGGGAATCTGACATGGGAAGTTGTTATTTTTGCCTTAGTGCTGGCTATTTGAGTCAAGTGACATTGCCATCAACTGTTCTAAAAGAATGCCGTTGTCTCTTTATTTCAACTGGGTTTTCTATGTTGAAAATATAGTACTGTTTTGCTTGGCTTTACCCATATTACCATATGCACTGTTACTCAGTGGTTCCCTGAACAAAATGCATTAGGTTCTGTGCCAGTCTGAAACTATTATGTACCCCAGAAAAGCCATGTTTGAATCCTGATCCAATCTAGTGGGGCTAGACCTATTGTTTAGGGTGGGAAACTTTAGATCGTTTCCATGGAGATTTGACACACCCAGTTGTGGGTAGTCTTTGATTAGATGGAGATGTGACTCCACCTATTCAGGATGGGTCTTGATTAGTTTACTAGCGTGCTTTAAAAGGAGAAACATTTTGGAGAAAACTCAGATGTAAATGCTTGGAGAACAGTTCCTTCAGAGCTGACAGAGACAAGGGTGTTTGGAGATGCTTGGAGTGCCGACAGAAAGAGCAGATGCCTCAACACGGGCAGAGCCCAGCAGACATCGCCGTGTGCCTTCCCACGAGATGCTAAGCAAACCAGAATCAAGAGTTCTGTCCTGGAGGAACTAAGTGAAGAAGGCCCACAGATGCTTAGAGAGGAAACCACTGGAATCAGAAGCTTTTGAAACCAAAAGTCATGGACCCCAGCAGATGCCAGCCACATGCCTTCCCAGCTGACAGAGGTGTTCTTGGAAGTCCGTTGGCCTTTTCTTGAGCCAAGGTATCTTTTTGTGGATGCCCAAGTTTGGACATTTTATTTGGCCTTAGAACTGCAAACTTGTAATGTAATAAATTCCCTTTTTAAAACCCATTTCATTTCTGGTATATTGCATTCCAGCAAGCTAAACAGACTAAACTGGTGCTTCATAATTATCCGTCTGCAATTCAATCTCTTTGCTGCGTATTTCTGATTCTTGGAGCTTTAGAACAATCATTACTTTATTTTTATATTTTTACGCGCCAGAAGTATTTCTTCAGCCAGTAGTACTTATCATTAGGCAATAGCAAATTATACTACCCATTACCTGAACATTTTAATCCCACTGCAGGTCTGTCCACCTACCAATTTTTCTTTGGAATAATTACTAACACTTAAAGAAATAAATATTATTTATTTATTTTTGTTATATGTAGTCAAGTTATCCTGGATATGAACAAACACATCTGTGGAGGAACATTAGAGGATATGGAGTGACATTCCCACTCAGAGATTTCATCTTGTCAAAGACACCATTTGTTTGTATTTGCTTCCTGTCTAGCGTTGCGTCAATATCAGAAATAAAAGACAATTTTATTTTGTTAATAAATGATGACGGTAAAAATTTGTAAAAATTTCAGTGTGCCACACTACATGAAAGTTAAAATGCTGTAAATATTGAATGCCATAATATACTTTTATTAGTTTCAATTTAGGAATTCTAATCCTGAAATGATGGGTGACAACATTAAGTGATGACCAGTAAATTAAAAAGCAATTTGTCGTTCGCATTTTGTAGTAAATTTACCAATAGCTAACAAGTGGTTTTATTGTATTTCAGAGGGTTTTTTGTGGGGAGGATGAAAATTGAGATGACTCATGCCCTTAAAATGCAGAAAGATAACAAACATATTGCTCTCAAATGGATATGTAACGTCTACCTCGTATGAATATTATAGGAAGGTTCAGGATTTGGTGCCCATACTTTGTGTTATTTTTACATGGACAGCTTATCCTGGGAGAGATGATGTTTGAAAGTTGAGGGGAATTCCAACATTTTAAGAAATGAAAAGGTGTATCTCAGTAATAGCTCATAGTATATGAAGTAACTCAATGAAATTTTAAGAATAATATGGTGCTGTCATAAATATGCTTACAAGTATTTAAAGAAAGTCTTACTTAGGTCAGTCCAAGTAAGCATATAATGAAATTATACGTCATATCCATAACTAGTAGAACTATGCAGAGTGTTTCAGTGTGTCTATGATAGAAGTAAATGCTCTTTTCTGAAGTTAATTTACCCTTAAATATTAAAATGTACAATTATTTTAAGTGTATAATTACCATGATTTTTCCCTTTAGTAAAATACACTAAATATACTTATATTCATGTATAAATATAGAGCAATTAGCAGATTTCTTCAGCTGTTCTAAGAGTCAGTTTCTGCAGTTCACCATGTACCAGAAGATACTCTAGAAAACACTTTATAATGAATTAATAAAGGTTTATTGCCTTATTGACTACCATGGCTATCTAAAGAAACTTTTTCTTAAATCTTACCTATTGTCATTGTGTCTAATTATATTCCCTGCAATAGATAGCTATTGTGTTATATTATTGGAAGTACTTAGAAATAAAAAAATACCACCCATAATTGCATATCTTTGTCTAACTTTTGAAAATTAACTTTATATAGTATTTGAGAAAGCTTGGTCATTCTATTGTGAAAATCCAGGAAAAAAAAAGTACTTTTTAGGGAAGATTTTTTTTGCTACATATTAATCTGAAATATATCTTTCTGGGTTAGAAATATGTTACTTGAGATAGCTGTACTTTTTTAAGGATTGTTTCTCACTCAGGCCTCAGATCAAAGTAGAGTTGTTGAGTTTGAGTAGAAATTGAATGCATTATTGGGGAAAGTGAGGTAAGATTTTATACTTGAAAAATGAACATTTTACTGGTATTCATTTCTTAAGTACCCAATTCCCTGCTTTATTCCTCTTGTTCCTACACATAGTGATTTATGTACCAGGGGATCCTAACTCTACATGTGCCAACTAGAATGATGCATACTTGATGGTAAACAATTATTACATTGAATTTGTTTTACTTCAGGTGTTCATGTCTCTTAAAATGAGCTACATATGTAGTTAGTATACATAGTTTGGAAAATGAATTCATTCATGAATTTAGGAAGTAAGATTTTCAGCTACATTTTCCCAGGGGCAACTGACCTCAGGAGTACATGGGAGACAGAAAAGACTGTAACCTCTCTATACAGTCATGTCTGACCCTTGCCCTCTATTCCAGTTCATTGTATTGATCTGTTTTCGTGTCTGGCTTAACTCTAAACTGAGGGTTCCTTGTGAAGAAAAACTTTGTCATACTAATTTCTTAGCACCATATAAAAGAGCTGAAGTATGTGCTCACTATATGTTAGGAAAAATTTTTTAAAAAGAAATAATGAATTGTTTTCTTTTAATCAATTACCCTTTCTTCCCAGGGTATTTTAAAATTTTAAAATTGAGCTATATTTAATCATAGCAAAATTCATAGTTATACAATTTGATGAATTTGATCAGCTTTGACAAATGTATATATATATTCATGTCCTTTATCCAGGTTTTCAATGAGCAGAAGAAAATAAATTCTTATTCAAAGGTATCCTTCAAGGAGCTTTTCCTGATTCTTCCAAGGAGATATAATTGTTTTCCTTGGTATCACAGTAGCTCTTTTCTCATATATATACATTTTTAAAAATTTGAATTAGCCACTCTGTGCCCCGCATAGTTATTTCTGTTATTGCATTTCATTGATTGTGCACTACTGGGGGCAAACATTGTCTGCAACTCTTTATTTAGATTACCAGGTCTTGAACTCAATGAATATTTAATAAATGATCTCATTCTTTTAAGCATCATGTTTTTACCCCTCCCCATTAAAATCATGGGTTTCTCTAGTAATGATCACTTCCCTTTCACTTCAGGAATGCCTTTACATGACTGTTTACAGCTTAGAAAAATATCTAAAGAGGGGAATGAGATGATTTTAGTTTTCAGCAAATCAACAGGAAAGGATTTTGACTGTAAAAATTAAATCAACAAAACCAATTTGAGTACAACTACTGTTTTGTATGTTGTTGGGTGATATGGAGTGATGTAAGAGATTACTTCATCCCTCATGAGAGAGTTTAGCACTTACTGGAAGAAGGCAATACAAATAAAATCAGAGAACTTGAAAATTTGAAGGAAAGGTGGTAGAAAAAATGAATTCCATGAATTCTGTCGATTATTTTTTGTCCACATGTCATAGTGGTTAAGAATTGGGCTCTTGTGCCAGCGGTCAAGGTTAACATCCCCTAACTGCCACTCACATCTGTCTTAATGGATTATTCTACAAAGAGAGTTAAAGGCGGCTAAGCACTTAGCACAGAGCCTGACATAGAGGAGACAGTACATTTTCTCTGTTAACTTTAGATTGCAAATTCTTCCAACTATTTTAAGAGTTCTACATGCTAATGCCACTTGTGGAAAATTTGTAAAACTTCATTTCATTTCTGGTGTGATTAATTTTTTTAAGTTATAAATTATATGTAATTAGTAATATCAACTAGAAGAGATCAAGTACTGTTCTTCAGGGACTAAATTAATCATATGAGTAGTTGTTCTCTAAGTAGATATTGCATCATACGTGTCCAACAGCCTCTTAAGGTATTCAAAATTAATAAAGCAGTGAAGACATTAATCAGGGATGGTATCTAGCTGATTTGCATAAATTAATTAACATCAACAGCTACACCAAGCTGCAGCATAGTAACACCTGGGAAACTATCACTGTCAGTGAAATAAGATAGTGAGCCTGCAGGGCAGAGGGGGATTCCATCTCCAAATACACACCAAGGTCATAATTTACATAGCAAGAGTTTTAACATGGAGCCAGATTACTATGATGCATGGCTCTAAATGAGAGGAACATCTAGGAAAATCACTAATGCAAAGGCGTAGACCAATAGCTTTAATGGCTTTTTGTTATGTTTCAGCAATGCAATGAGATTCTGTGCTTTATCATTGAAATGCTGATAATAAGAATTAATGTTTTAAAAATTATTTATAAATTCAGCAAGTTATTTTTGTTAATGGAGGAGTAAAAATAGGAGTAGGGGCAATACGGGCAAGAAGATAAAGTCAATTTTTGTCTCCAAATTCATGTAGAAATAATGCAAACCTTTACTTGCTTAAATTCTTGTTCCCTTGTCAAGACTAGCCTAGTTAAACTTGCAGAGAGTACTTTAATCGCAGCTTCACTAAATAATTTGCTCACTCTTTCATTCATTTAACAAATATTATTAAGAACCTATCAGATGTTGTCCATGATTTTTGGTACTGGGAACGTGAGGGTGAAGTTCACTATTTTCAAAGCTCCAGGATTCCTAAATTTGGTACTTTATGCTAGCAAGGAATCATAGTCTGAAAACTTAATGTCCTAAAATGTGACACTGGGAAAAGTGCTTTTGGTCTTTCCGGAGGGGAGTTAAAGATGGTTTCACAGAAAATGCAAAATGTAGAAGGACTGATGTATGTGCTTGACTAGCCTAGTTGAGAAGAAAGATTATTCTGGGTAGTGGGAACACTATGTATAGTTTCCTTTCAGAGGTGCTAGAGTTACTGTCTCTGTATACTTGCTTTGCTGAGCTTGGTGTATTGATGATGCTAGTTAATATATGCAGCTTGATTTACTGCAGGTTCTTCAAAGGGCCAGGGGAAATAGAAAAGAGAGAAAGTTGGGTCTCCCAAAGCGTTGAATAAACCAGTGCACACTTCACACTGGCAAATGTTAGCACATTGGCTTGTTTAAACTGTTTGCTGTCAGCTTCATTGGGAAATGTGCTTCCTTAGGAGAACATCACATCAGCAATTTCTGTTTTCCCAGCTCATTATACAGTCTTTGGGCGAAAAATCTTCTGAGACATACATTGACCAGGGGTTATGTTTTCTTGGCCAAGTGGGATAGTTCTTTTAGCCGGTCCCAGAGCCAACTGGGACTAACTTGACCAATAGTAGATTGTGGGCTTTTTCTGAGCATTACATTAACATTAGTCCTGATATATTGTTTCCTTGGCAAAATGACCATAACATTCTAATGCGAGGGCAAGATTCCTCTTATGAACTGGTTTAGTCATAAAATCTAAGATTGAATTTATTCAAACTTGTGAAAAGACGATTCAAATTGGGTTTCTGTATTTTTTTCCTCTGTGAATAAAGAGAATGTTAGTCAAAGTGTTATGAGGTCATCAGTTTATTAACAGGAGTGGGGCTGTGGGAATGCTGTGGGAACACTTTTCTTCCTGGCTAGAGGGATATTGCTATTTTAAGTGTTAAATCTTAAAATGTGTGGCATCTGGAAGGTTTCCTGCCTGAGATAATGTTTATTAATTGCCTCAGTCTTTTTTTATTGTAAAAGCCTTTAATTTATACTGGTAAATGATAAAATAGTATGAATTTTATCTATTTCTGGAATACCATTTAAGAGGTCTGGTTACATTTGGATCTATTTTTCTTCTCAAATAAACCTCCATATGGATGGAGGACATTTCTCAATCTATGGAGTATTTTTTAAGATCACCACTTTGCATTCATATGGAGAGTATCCATCAAAGTAATTTAAATAGATAGTGAAATATTGGCATTGTTTATGTATCGTGTAAGTCCTCAAAACAACAATTTTATGGGGTTGAATGTCCTTCTCAGAAACAGAGGTCTTTGGCAAACTAGAGAACATACATGGTACATGGCAGACTGGAATTTCTGGATTTGAACTGCTATTTGAATCTACTTTTCAGTATGGGCAGAATGCCTGTAGCAGATATTATAGATGGGAATTTATCTCTGCCATTCCAAACCTATTCTCCCTACTGTGATCAGGACATAAAATTTGGTGAGGGGAAGGCAGAACACTTTATTCAACCAACCAACCAAATGAACAAGTTTTCACTTTTTTTTTTTTAATTTGTATGCTGGAGGTCACGTTTCATTCTTTTTCCATGTGAGTATCCCCTTATAGCAGCACCATTTGTTGAATTTTTGTTTGGCTTTTCCCATTTTTTTGGTTTTGCTTGTCTCTTTGTTGGGGAGGTTCTTGGGCCGGGAATTGAACCCACGTCTCCCACACTGGCAGGCAAGAATTCTACCACTAAACTACCCTTGCAGTTCCCCACAAGTTTTGACTTCACATACATTTTGGTTTAAATTCAGGTTATACTCTTCACTACCTTATGAACTTGGGAAATTTCAGCAGCTGATTGGAACCTCGGTCCCTTAATAATACCGATGTCACAGGATTATTGGTGTTTCTGAGAACTAGTACAGTTGTGCTGAGTGCAAACCATCCTGTGGTTTAGTGGCATTGTACTGCCTGAGGTAAGAGCTCAGGACAGGGCCAGGGCTCCACCCAGGACATGGCCTAGCATTAGGGAAGTGCACACTAAAGTTGGGACAAATCTCTGGTGTAAAGTTTGGATAAATAGGTGGGGCCAAGCTGAGTCTCTCCGAAGGATTCACAGCTCTTTCCAATCGATTGGGGTGGTCGGCTGAGTCATTTACTCTATCTTGGCTTAGCGCCCTTGCTTTGTAAAGTGAGTCTTACTTTGCAAGCCTGTAGATAACTATAGCATTAATCATTCCCCTAAACTTTTAGAATCGGGGGAACAAAATAAACTTCTTTATCAAGCATAAATTATAGGTCAAGTGAGCTTCATCAGTGTTATGTCATTTAACTTAATCTTCCCAACAGCCTTATGAAAAAGGCATTATTTTCCTCATATTCCCAGAGGCTAAGAAGGGCTAAGTAATTTGTTCCAGGTGATGGAATTTGTGGGGGAGCTGAGACCCTGTCTCTTTATGATGTTCAAAGCCATGCCAATTTCATCATTGAATGAGCCCCAGAGATACTATTGAAGGTAGAGTACATTAAGCCTCTTCTGATTTCTTGAACGTTATTTTATCCTTGATAATTATTCTTGTTTAAATACTTCTTTTCTCTTGCTCTAGACACCTTGTCTTACCTTAGGGCCCACAGATGTGTTATGAATGACTTACCAACTTTATTTTTCAAAACTTTTCAGATTGCATTTCATATAGAGAAGCTTTCCATATTTGATTTTAGTTTTCTCATATTTCCTAAATGACTTTATCATGCAATTGACTTCACAGATTTGTTTTTATTTTGCTCACATTTTCCTAAATGTGTGTATCAAGCTATCAACTTTCTGCATCACATATGCGCTGAACTATATTAGAAAATACAATATTAAAACCAAAGAGCAAAAGGTAAAGATTACCAAAAGATTAAGGTAGTCATAAAATGTGTTTATAACCTATGTAAATGAATGGGGGGTTAGTATATTCAGTTCAAAATATGTTTAGAATATTAACGCATAGGGTTTATAACACGCAGTGTATAATGACTTAAAGTAATCACGCAGTGGATACTGAACAGTCATGTTCAATATAGTTACTGCATGTCTTTTGTTAAAGAATCCAAAGTGGAAACACAGTATCAAGTGAGTCATTTTTTTATGTAAAAAGTTGAAGTTTACTAACTTATGATTATAGGTGTAGCACGTGAGGAAAAGTGATGTGAAAATAAATGCTGAATCTAAGTATTTTATTATTTAGAGGAAATAGGTATTTTCTTAGTGATTTGTGATGATTAAACGTGGGAAAATTCTGTTTATTGGCCATTATATGATTGAAATAGAGCCAACTTGTTTTACTTGTTGTTTAGTTGGATTTAGACTAAGCAATATTCAGAAAGATCTTTAGTGCACATGTTATGATAGATCTGCTGACCTGTTTTCCTAGAAAAGATTTCAGAGAGAACAATGGGATTTAATGAATATGTATTTTAAGAATAAAGGTAAACAGATTTAATACTTTACTATAGAAAATAAAGGTATTAAATATTTCATATTACTGATAAATCTAAGATTTTATTTCAAGTAAGTCCTGCTTGTAGATCGTTATATGAAATTGTCTGATATTATAAAACACCTTAATTTATTCAGATTTCAAGGTAAGCTGAATTCATTGACTCCTGGTATTAAAAGGATTCTTGCCAAACCATTTAGTCTATCCGTCTTTATAAAAATTACACAAGAAAAACGTTAAATATTTGAGAAATTATTCTTTGTGATCTTACCGTACCTACCCATATTACCCTTTTC
>PVIY010038354.1:0-23960 GCA_004026745.1 Myrmecophaga tridactyla | reverse complement strand
ATTAATGCCGCAATTGGCACTTGGTTGGACTCAGTCCCTGCTACTGTTTCCTTTCTCTCCGCGAATCCGCCTATGGGGGAGGGGCGCTGGGCGCCGGGCGCCGGCCGCCGCGGCTTTGGGGAACTCACAGATCCGGCGAGTGCGCGAGTGCGGTCGTTTGGATTCAATCTCTGCTACTGTTTCCTTTCTCTCCGCGGAGCTGCCTATGGGGGAGGGCCGCCGGCCGCCGCGGCTTTGGGGAACTCACAGATCTGGTGAGTGCGGTCGTTTCCTAAAAGAATTTGTCAACAAGAGACTGGCCCTACAAGAAATACTAAAAGGAGTTTAGCCAACTGAAAAAAAAAAAAAAAGACAGAAGAGGGAGCTCTGGAGGAGGGCACAGAATTGCAGAGTACCACTAAGGGTAATTTAAAGAATACAAAGAGAAAGAAGAAAAGAATATATAGATCTGACAAATAAAATTAAAAATATAAGATATCTGAATCAAAATGCATTTTCAATAATAACTTTGAATGTTAATGGACTAAACTTACCCATTAAAAGATACAGACTGGCAGAATGGATTGAGAAACAATTCAGCTAAATGCTGCTTACAAGAGATTCATCTTAGACAAACAGATACAAATTGATTGAAATTGAAAGGATGGGAAAAGATTTTCCATGTAAATTGTAACAAAAGAAAGCAGGAGAATCTATATTAATATCGAACAGAATACACTTTAAATGTAAACACATCATAAGAGACAAAGAAGGACACTATATACTAATTAAAGAGTCAATTCACCAAGAAGATATATGCCCCCAATCAAGGAGCTCCAAATACATGAGACAGACATTGGCAAAACTGAAGGGAGTGATAGATGTTTCAACAATAATAGTAGGAAACCTAATACACCACTCTCTTCTATAGATAGAAGAACCAGACAGAAGATCAACAAACAAACAGAGAAGTTAAATAACTTGATAAATGAATTAGACCTAACAGACATATATAGGTCATTGCACCCCCAAAGCCCAAAAGTTAATAACATTCTCTAGTGCTCATGGAACATTCTCTAGGATAGATCATAAGCTGGGGCACAAAACAGATCTTTATAAATTTAAAAATATTGAAATTATTCAAAGAACTTTCTCTGATCACAATGGGATGAAGCTGGATCTCAATAACCACCAAAGAATAAGAACATTCACAAATATGTGGAGATTAAATGGCACACTTAAACAACTAGCGAGTCAAAGAAGAAATTGCTAGATAAATCAGCAGCTATCTGGAGATGAATGAAAATGAGAATGCAACTTATCAGAATTTATGGGATGTGGCAAACGCTGTGCTGAAAGGGAAATTTATTGCCCTATATTAAAAAAACAAGAAAGAGCAAAAATTGAGGACTTAACAGCACACCTGGGGGAACTTGAGAAAGAATAGCGAACTAACCCCAAAGCAAATAGGGGAAGAGAAATAAAAAAGATTAAAGCAGAGATAAATGAATGGGAAAACAAAATAACCATAGAAATAATCAATAAAATGTAAAGTTGTTTCTTTGAGAAAATCAATAAAATTGATGGGCAACTAGCAAGAGTTACAAAGAAAAAAAGAGAGAGGATACAAATAAACAAAATCAGAAATGAGAAGGGGTGCATTGCCACAGACGCTGAAGAAATAAAAGAAATCATAAGAGGATGCTATGAACAACTATATGCCAACAAACTAGACAACTTAGAGGAAACAGGAAAATTCCTGGAAACACACATACAAGGTACACTGACTCAGGAAGAAATAGGAGATCTCAACAAACCAATCACAAGTAAAGAGATTCAATCAGTCATCAAAAATCTTCCTACAAAGAAAAGCCCAGGGATAGATGGCTTCACAGGGGAATTTTATCAAACATTCCATAAAGAACTAATACCAGTCCTGCTCAACTTTTCCAAAAATTGAGGGAAAAGGAACTCTACTTAACACATTTCATGAACCTAATATCATTTTAATGCCAAAACCAGTATAAAGATGCCATAAGAAAAGAAAACTACAGGCGAATCTCCCTGATGAACATAGATGCAAAAATTCTCAATAAAATACTAGCAAATCGAATTCAACAGCACATTAAAAGAATTATACACCATGACCAAGTTGGGTTTATACAGGAATGCAAGGATGGTTCAACACAAGAAAATCAATTAAAGTAATACAGCACATTAAGAAATTGAAAGGGAAAAATCACATGATCATCTCGATTGATGCTAAAAAAGTGTTTGACAAAATTCAGCATCCTTTTCTCATAAAAACACTCCAAAAGGTAGGGATCAAAGGTAACTACCACAATATGATAAAGGAAATATATGAAAAACCAATAGCTGGCATCATACTCAATGGAGAAAACTTTCCCTCTAAGATCAAGTACAAGACAAGAATGCTCACTGTCACCACTATTATTCTACATTATGCTGGAAGTTCTAGCTAGAGCAATCAGGCAGGACAAAGAAATAAAAGACATCCAAATCAGAAAAGAAGAAGTAAAACTCTCAGTATTTGCAGGTGATATGATATTATACTTGGAAGATCCTGAGAAATCTATAGCAAAGTTACTTGAGCTAATAAACAAATTCAGCAAGGTGGCAGGATATAATTATTAATGTGCAAAAATCAGTAACATTTCTATACACAAGCAATGACATAGCTGAGGTGTCAGTCAAGGAAAAATTTCCATCCAAAATAGCAACTAAAAGAATCAAATATTTAGGAATGAACTTAACTAGGGATGTAAAGGATTTGTACACAGAAAACTACCTAACCTTGTTAAAAGAAATCAAAGGAGATCTAAATAGGTGGAAAGACATTTCCTGCTCATGGATAGAGGGCTAAATATAGTTAAGATGTCAATTCTCCCCAAATTGATCTGCAGATTCAACACAGCACCAATCAAAACTCTACCAACCTGCTTTGAAGATTTGGAAAAGCTAACTACCTAATTCATTTGGAAGGGAAAGAGACCCTGAATAGCTAGAAGCATCCTAAAAAAGAAGAATGAAGTGGGAGGATTAACACTCCCTGATTTTAAAACCTATTATAAAGCCACAGGGGTCAAAACAGCACGTTACTGGCAAAAAAAGAGAAGTATTGACCAGTGTAATAGAATCAAGAATGCAGAAATAGACCACCAAATCTATGGTCTACTGATTTTTTTTTTTTTTTTTTGCATGGGCAAGCACCGGGAATCGAACCCTGGTCTTCAGCATGGCAGGCGAAAACTCTGCTACTGCCACCATGGCCTGCCCATTCAACTGATTTTTGACAAGGACCCCAAATCTTCTGAACTGGGACAAAATAGTCTTTTCAATAATTGGGCATGGAAGAACTGGATATCAATAGCAAGAGAATAAAAGAGGACCCTATCTTACACTCTACAAAAAGATTAACTGAAAGTAGATCAAACAGCTAAATATAAAAACTATCACCATAAAGCTTCTAGAGGAAAATGAAGGGAAACATCTTCAAGACCTAGTAATAGGAGGTAGTTTCCTAAACTTTAAACCCAAAATACAAGCAACAAAAGAAAAAATAGATAAATGGGAACTCCTCAAAATCAAATGCTTCTGTACCTCAAAAGATATTGTCAAAAAGGTGAAGAGGCAGCCAAATCAATGGGAGAAAATATTTGGAAATTACATATTGGACAAATGTTTGGTTTCCTGTATATACAAAGAAATCCTACAACTCAACAACAAAAGAACAAGCAGCCCAATTATAAAATGGGCTAAAGATATGAACAGGCATTTTTCTGAAGAGCAAATACAGATGGCTGAAAAGCAAATGAAGAGAAGCTCATTTTCATTGACTATAAGGGAAATGCAGATCAAAACTACGAGATACCACTTCACACCTATAAGAATGGCTGCTGTTAAACAGACAAGGAACTATAAATGTTGGAGAGGATGTGGAGAAATTGAGACACTTATACACTGATGGTGGGAATATATAATGGTGCAGCCACGATGAAAGACTCTTTGGTGGATCCTTAGGAAACTAAATATTGAGTTGCCCTATGAACCAGCAATCGCACTACTTGGTATATACCCAGAAGAGCTGAAAGCAATGACACAAACAGATTTTGCACACCGATATTCATTGCAGCATTATTCACAATCACCAAAAGATGGAAAAGAACCAAATGCCCATCAACAGATGAGTGGATCAACAAAATGTGGTATATACATATGATGGAATATTATGCAGCAGTAAGACAAAATGACATCCTGAAGCACATGACAGTATGGATGAGGCTTGAGAACATAATGCTGGGTGAAATTAGCCATACACAAAAGGACAGATACTGTATGATTCCACTTTTATAACTAGCATAAAGGTATAATTAGAGGCTTATAATACAGAATATAGGGGACTTTAGAGGTAAATAGATGCTAGAGATGAGTGAACCATTAGCTAATGAGGTTGAACTCCAATGTGAGGGAACAGATAGGAGTGAAGGTGATTCTCTAATGGGTACATAAGTAATATTACCATATTGAAGATGAACAAGATTGAAATGGGTTGTATAGACCTACGTATCCCACTGATTCACACTAGAAATATGAATGCGATCTCACAAGAATTAATTCAAAGATATGATTCTTGTATAAAAAGAGTTCCAGTCCAGGGTCCAGGGGAAAACTGCTATTGCATGATATGAGCTATGTTCACAAGGAAACCATCACCACTACCACAGCAACAGCACAGGTAAATAATGGGGTGAGGGACAAGAGTTAAGAGGAGGTTTAGATTTCCTATTTGGTGAGGGTGTGTTTATTGGTTTTCTTTTTCTTGGGAACAATTAAATGATCTAAAATTGAGAATGTTGATGGACTATGGACTTTGGGTCCTCTACATAATGCCCAATGAATGCAGGTGCCTGAAGGTGCCTGTGCACTGACAGAGAAGTAGACTGGCGAACGATGGTGTATACTTATGAATGAAGGCTGTGCTGCTACAAAAAGGAACAATGTCATGAGGCATGCAATGATGTGAATGAACATGTGGTACATTTGGTAAGATAAAATAAGCCAGAAACAATAAAAAAACAATAATGGTACGGTCACCTTTAGAAAATGCTTGTAAGAAAACAGGGGCCTGGATTGTAAGCTTTTAGAGCAGACACATTAAGTCTGGAGTGGTGATTATTATTTCTGGATTTTCAGAGGCTGCTTTATATATACAACCTGATATTTAAAGATAAGAATGAAGCTGAACAAGTTGGGGTTAAAGTGATTCAGAACACAGGGGTAAGGAAGACAGTGTCTACATTTTAGAACCACACATACTCTTTGAGACCAATGGAAGAAAAGTTTATTTGATCTGGAACTTAAATTTTCTGTAGTGCATAATCTAATTCAACCTATCTGTATATTCATTTGAACAATTGAAACACAAGGAGCTCAGAATAAGAAAGTGGTCCTTTAATCCTGTATAGATTATTGTAATGCCTGGAAACATCCTAGAAGCAAATAATCAAAAAGTATTGGCAATGTACCTTGAGGGAGGGGAGAAAGAATATGGAACTATTAAACCTTACTATCAGGGAACCCCCTGATGCTGTGTCAAACTTTAGGGACACCCAAATCAATAGGACCTGCCCTTGATCATGAGGCTTATGCTTGTGAAGCTCATGTAGGTAGTAGAGAAGCTTAGACTGCCTATAGGCATGCCTAAGAGTTACTTCTGGAGGACCTTTGTTGTTGCTCGGATGTGGCCTCTGTCTCTCTAAGCCCAACTCTGCAAGTGAAATTATTGCCCTCCCCCCTACATGGAACAAAACATCCAGGGGTGAGGCTCCCTGGTGAGGTGTGAGATGACTCCCACGGATGAATCCAGACCTGGCACTTTGGGATCAACAATTCAATCCGGACAACAGTGGGAAAAGAAGTGTAATTAATAAAGTGTTAGTGGCAGAGACAGTTCAAATAAGAGTTGAGAGGCTACTCTGGGGGTTGCTCTTATGCAAGCTTCAGTTAGACCTTGCTGCTACCTATCATAACTTGTCAATGCACAACCAGGACCATTCCAGCCAATCCTAAAGAACACCTAGGGCAATATATGAGATTCCACAAGGGTTCCATGCACTAGAGAAACTTTTCAGAATGCTACAACCTACAGATGGATCCCTGGTCTGGATAAGTCCTGAAACCTGTACTTGAATGTCTCATGGCCTGCAAATGTTCTTGTTGTAAGCTAACAAATGCAAAAACTTATTCCTCTCCTAGGTCACTTACTGTGAACATGTATTGAGTGCTTGCTCTGCCTTTTATGCCAAGTAACATGATAAATTTCTTCTGTGCATTACTTCATTTGATCTTCATATCCACTAAATGTGGCACTATACTAGATGCAGTTCAAAACCTAGTTAGTAAAAGAGACATCCCAAAGCATCTCTCAAATTCTTCCCTAATTGTTCATTCTCTCTGCTACCATTATAGTGCCTGAGAGTGGGCTGTGCTTAGCAAAAAGTCAAAAATCATTATTTCAACTTAATTCAACCAAGATTTATTGAAAGTGTCTATATGAGAGGAATTGTGATAGACACTCTAGAGCAGTGAATCTCAACCTGGGGTGGATTTTCTCCCAGGGGACAATTGGTAATGAATGGAAACATTTTTGTTTGTCACAATTGGAAAGAAGGCAATATTGGCATCTAGTGTGTAAAGGCCAGGGATACTGTTAACACCTTTCAATGTACAGGATGACCCCTACCCCACAACAGCAAAGGATTATCCAGCTGAAAATGTCAATAATGGACAGGTTGAGAAATCCTGCTATAGGAAATGAATTCAGAAATGAATTTTGCAACCATAGAAGGTAAGTACTGTTAGGACAGGAACCATGGCTTATTCATCATGGAATCCCCAGACCAGATTGAGTACCTGGTACATCATAGGAACTCAGCAGATATTTCTTACATTAATGCATAGAGTGAACTAATAAGGCAAATATATGCATGACTTAAGGAGAACATGACAAAAGAAAGATCTCATAAAAAAAAAGTACAAACATAAGTGCTTTGGTGAGTCAGAGTACAAAACAATAGAGAAAGACTCCAAAGAAGGCAGCATCTGAGGTGGAGTGTGGAAAGGGAGAGTTTCAAGAGTAGAAATGGGAGAGGCAGGGCAAGATGGCAGCATAGTGAGGTTTGGAATTTAGCTCATTCTCCAGAGGAGCTAATAAATAGTGAGGAACTGTATGGAACAGCTGTTGGGACAACATCAGTAACCAGACACATATCACACACCAGACTGAAATGGGTGGAATGGCTGAGATCCTACACAGAACAAGGGTCTGCCAAGCCAAAGTGTTCTTTCCCATGGTCACAGCAAGCTGGTTCCCCAAGGAGAAAAGAAACAGACGTTACTATTAGCAAGAAGTTAGCTCAACCAAGCCCAATTGTGGAATTAATAAATTTGGATTGCTGAAAACAGGCCCCAAACACAGACAACCCTAGAGCAAGTACTAAAGGAATCAAGAGTTTTCACCCTGGCAGAGAGGGAGTGGGGCTGACATTAAAATAAACAAAGAGAGAGAGAGAGAGAAAGAGAGAGAGAGAGAGGCTTTTTGAGTTGGACAACACAAAATATGGGAAAATGGCTGGACCCAAGAAAAGAGGACACATATTGCCTGGGGAAACAGAGCCATGTACCAACTCCAGCTCTTGATTGACTAACCCAGGGAAGGGATCTTGCTGTAAAAACACTTTTTTTTTTTTACTTCTTAATAGCTCATTAGATAGAACTACAAGCACTCTCAGACTTCAGTTCCAGCCAAATACAGAATTAAGGCATGTCTGAGAGACAAAGTAAATAGTCAAGTGAATGGGGACTATTTGCTAAAGAGTGTGTCTCCCCCAGTAAAAAGGAGGATGGGGTCCAGCTCAAATGGAGGTCCTCCTTCAGTGAATTTAGGCCCCAGGGGCTGGAAAACAGATGCAAACTAAGTCCACCCTCTACTTCAGCTTCTGTCTCAACCACACTACTGGTAAGGAGAGGATGCTGAAATTAAAGGCACTGCATCATTGTACACTGCTGGTAAGATGCAAGCAGACAAGCACAACATTGAGCTAGATAGGAAAAGCACAGAGTTTAGAGGCATCATGGGAATGTCTGAAAACCTGCTGGGTCTCACTCTCAAAGAAACCTGATACTAGCTACTCTCTCTTCCTGAGATGTGGCTTGGCTGGTCTGGTCTGGGAAAATATGAGGTCAATCATATCTAAGGAAACTCTTTTCAAAAAAAGATTCCATATTGGCAGAGCAAGAAACAGAAAAACAAGAGCTTAAAATTCTGATCAGTTAAACAAAACCCAAGTTAGAGGTCTAGAATAAGTTGAACTGAATGACAAATGATAGAGAACAAAGCCATCAACAAGAAAACTCTAGGTAAAAGAGTAAAAATGACCTCCAGAATAAACTAATTAAGGAAATCAAAAGCCTACATGCCATCAAAAAATTAGTCATACTATGAAAATCAAAGATATGGCCCAGTCAAAGGAACAAACCAATATTTCAAATGAGCTATAGGAGGTGAAACAACTAATTCAGGATGTTTGAACAGAAATGAAAAATCACATAAAAAGCAAATCAGCGAGTTGAAGGAAGATATAGCAAAAGAGATGGATATAAAGAAGACATTGGGTGAACACAAAGTACTCAAAAGTTTGAAAAAACAATCACAGAACTTATGGAAATGAAAGGCATAATAAAAGAGAGGAAAAGAACAATAGAGACCTACAACAGTAGATTTGAAGATCAGAATAAAGGATTAGTAAACTAGAGAACAAAACATCTAAAATCCTACATACAAAAGAAAAGATAGGGAAAAGAATTGAAAAGTATAAGCAGGGTCTCAGGGATTGTATGACAATATGAAGCTCATGAATATAGGTGTTATGGGTGTCCCAGAAGAAGAACAGAAGGGAAAAGGAGGAGAAAGACTAATGGAAGAAAAACTGACTGAAAATTTTCCATCTCTTGGGAAAGCCAAAAACTTACAGATGCAAGAAATGCAGTATACCCCAAACAGAAAAGATCTAAATAGACTTACTTCAAGACACTTACTAATCAGAATGTCAAATATCAAAAGCAAAGAGAGAATCTGAAAGCAGCAAAGATAAGCAATCTATTACATACAAGGGAAGCTCAGTAAGACTATGTGTGGATTTCTCAGCAGAAACCACGGAGACAAGAAGGCAGTGGTATGTTACATTTAAGATTCTGAAAGAGAAAAACTGTCAACAAAGCATTCTGTACCCATCAAAACTGTCCTTCAAAAGCCAGGAGGAATTTAAAATATTTTCAGACAAACAAGCTCTGAGAGAGAATATGAATAAGAGACCAGCTCTATAAGAAATACTAAAGGGAGTACTACAGGCAGATAGAAAAGACAGGAGAGAGAGGTCTGGAGAAGAGTGTAGAAATGAAGACTATTAGTAAAAATAAAAAGAGAAAAAAAATGGATATGACATATAAAATCCAAAAGACAAAATGTTACAATAAAATACTGCCTTGATAGTAATAACATTAAACATTAATCAATTAAACTCTCCAATCAAAAGACAGAGACTGGCAGAAAGGATTTAAAAAAGGATTTAAAAAAACAGGATCCATCTATAAGCTGTCTACAGGAGACTCACTTTAGACCCCAGGACAAAAACAGATTGAAAGTGAAAGGTTGGAAAAAGATATTTCATGTAAACAACAATCAGAACAGAGCAGAGGTAGACACAGTAATATTTGACAAGTTAGACTTCAAACGTAAAACAATTAAAAGAGAAAAAAAAGGGCACCATGTATTAATAAAAGGAACAATTCAACAAGAAGACATAACAATCATAAATATTAATGCACCAAGCCAGAATGCTTCAAAATATATGAGGCAAACACTGACAACACTAAAGGGAGAAGTAGATACATCTACAATAATAATTGGAGATTTCAATTTCTTGCTCTCATCAACGGATAGAACATCTAGACAAATCAATAAGGAAATAGATTTTAAATAATATGATAAATGACCTAGACCTAACAGATGTGATAGTTAGGTTCAGGTGTCAACTTGGCCAGGTGATGATGCCCTGTTGTTCTGTTGCTGTGGACTTAAATCATCAGCATGTGAAATTCATCTATGGCTGATTAATTTGTGGTCCGCTAAGGGGAGTACCTTCCACAATGAGTGAGGTGTAATTTAATTAGCCTGAGGCTTAAAAGAGAGAGGTCAGAAAGGAGCACAACACAGCATAGCTCAAGCAGCTCAGCATACCTCATCTCAGTACTCATGGCTCAGCCCAGACATTTGGAGATGCAGACAGAAATTGCCCCCAGAAAGCCACTGGGACCTAGAAGTCAGGAGACAAGGCCAACAGATGTTGTTGGGTGCCTTCCCATGTAACAGAGAATCTCAGATGAAAGCTAGCTGCCTTCCCTCTGAAAAACTATGAATTTTTAATAAAATAAATCCCCTAATTAAAAGTCAATCCATTTCTGGTATATTGCATTCTGGCAACTTTAGCAAACTAAACAACAGACATTTATGCAACATTACATCCCACAACAGGGATACACATTTTTTTTCAAGTGCTCATGGATCATTATCAAGAATAGACCATATGCTGGGTCACAAAGCAATTCTCAATAAATTTTAAAAGTTTGAAATTATTCAAAACATTTTCTTGGGTCATAATAGAATGAAATTGCAAATCAATAACAGGCAGAGGGCAAGAAAATTCACATATATGGAGGCTAAACAATACACTCTTAAACAACCAATGACCAAAGAAGAAATTACAAGAGAAATTACAAGAAATTCATTTCAAAGCAAATGAAAATGAAAACATCAAAATTTATGGGATACAGCAAAGGTAGTGCTGAAAGGAAAATTTTCTGTTCTAAAGGCTCATATTTAAAAAAAAAGAAACAAAAATTGAGGCGTTAACTGTTCACCTATAAGAACTAGAGAAAGCACAGCAAATTAATGCCAAAGCAAACAAAAGTAAAGAAATAACAAAGATTAGAGAAGAAATAAATGAAATCCAGAATATGAACAAAAACAGAGAAAATTAACAAAACCAGAAGCTGGTTCTTTGAGAAAATCAATAAAATCAGTGGATACTTAGCTAGACTGACAAAGAAAAAAAGAAAGAGGGGATGCAAATAAATAAAATCAGAAACGGAAGAAAGGACAGAACTACTGACCCCATGGAAATAAGTTATTCATAGATGAAATGGATAACTTCCTAAAAGGGCATGAATACCCTATACAAAAATTAATATAAATTAATATGACAAGAAATAGATGACCTTAACAAACCAATCACAAGTAAAGAGTTTGAATCAGTCATCAAGAAGCTCCCAAGAAGGAAAAGGCAAGGACCAGATGGCTTCACATGTGAATTCTACCAAGCATTCAAGAAAGAATTAGTATGGATCCTGCTCAAGCGCTTCAAAAAAATTGAAGAGGAGGGAAAGTTACCTAACTCATTCTATGAAGCCAATATCACTCTAATACCAAAACCAGAAAAAGATACTAGAAGAAAAGTAAATTAAGTTCAATCTCTTTTGAATACAGATGCAAAAATCCTCAACAAAGTACTTGCAAATCAAATCCAGCAGCACATTAAAAGAAATATACACAATGGACCCAATGGGATTTATTTCAGATATGCAAGGATGGTTCAACAGAAGAAAATCAATTAATGTAATACATGTATCAATAAGTCAAAGTGGAAAAACCACATGATCATCCTCCTTGATGCAGAAAAGGCATCTGACAAAATTTAACATCCTTTCTTGATGAAAACACTTCAAAGAATAGGAACAGAAGGGGTCTTTCTCAATATGATGAAGGGAATATACGAAAAACACATAGCTAACATCATCCTCATTGGGGAAGGACTGAAAGCTTTCTGTCTAAGATCAGGAACAAAATAAGAATGTCCTCTGTCACCATTGTTATTCAACATTGTGCTGGAAGTTCTAACCAGAGCAATTAGACAAGAAAAAGAAATACAAGGCATCAAAATTGGAAAGGAAGAAGTAAAACTGTCACTGTTCACAGATGATATGACACTATAGTTTAAAATCCTGAAAAATCTACAGCAAAACTACTAGAGCTAATAAATGAGTACAGCAAAGTGGCATGGTACAAGATCAACACCCAAAAATTAGCAGTATTTCTATACATTAGTAATGAGCAATCTGAGGAGGAAATCAAGAAAAACATTCCAGTTACAATAACAACCAAAAGAATCAACTATTTAGGAATAAATTTAACTAAGGGCATGGAAGACCTATACACAGAAAACTATAAGGAACTACTAAAAGAAATCATGGAAGACCTAAATAAATGTAAGAACATACCGTGTTTACGGATTGGAAGACTAAATAGAGTTAAGATGTCAATTCTACCCAAATTGATTTATAGATTCAACACAATAACAATTAAAATCACAACAACTTGCTTTGCAGAAACAGAAAAACAATAACCAAATTTATTTGGAATGGTAGTGTGTCCCAAAAAGCTAAAAATATCTTGGGAAAGAAAAATGAAGTGGAGGTTTCACACTATCTGACTTCAAACATGGTAAAAAGCAATAATGGTCAAAACAGCATGGTACTGGCATAAGATAGATATACTGCCCAATGGAAATGAATTGAGTGTTTAGAAATAGACCCTCTCATCTATGGACAATTGATCTTTGATAAGGCAATCACACCAACACAACCGGTACAGAGCAGCCTCTTCAATAAATGGTATCTGAAGAATTGGATATCCATATGCAAAATAATGAAAGAGTATCCATATTTCACACCCTATACAAAAATTAACTCAAAATGGCTCAAACAACTAAGCAATTGAGCTAATATCATAAAACTTTTAGAACAAAATGTAGGGAAATATCTTATAAATCCTGTGATAGGAGATAGTTTCCTAGATATTACACACAAAGCAAGAACAATGAAAAAAGAAATAAACAGGAGCTTCTCGAAATTAAACAATTTTGTGCATCAGAGAACTTTGTCAGGAAAGTAAAAAGACAGCCTACACAATGGGAGACAATATTTTGAAATAATACATCAGATAAGGGTCTAATATCCAGAATATATAAAGAGATTCTACAACTTAACAACAAAAATACAAACAACCCAATTAAAAAGTGGGCAAAAGATATGAACAGACACTTCTCAGAGGAGGAAATACACATGGCTAAAAGATACATGAAAAGATGCTCAACTTCACTGACTATTAGGGAAATGCAAATTAAAACCACACTGAGATATCATCTGATACCCACCAGAATAGCCATTATCAAAAAAACAGAAAGTGACAAATGCTGGAAAGGATGTGGAGAAAGAGGCACATTTATCCACTGTTGGTGCAAATGTAAAATAGTACAACCAGTCTGGAAGGCAGTTTGGTGGTTCCTCATGAACCTAAGTACAGAATTATCATATGATCCACCAATCTCATTACTAGGTATATATTCAGAGGAACTGAATGCAACTACATAAACAGGTATTTGCACACCAGTGTTTATAGCAGCATTATTTACAACTGCCAAGAGATGGAAACAGCCCAAATATCTATCAACGGACAAGTGGCTAAATAAGCTGTGGTATATACAAACAATGGAATGTTATACAGCTATAAAACAGTAAAGTGATGAAGCATGTAATAATGTGGGTGAACCTTGAGGACATACTATGTGAAATTAGTCAGAAACAAAAGGATAAATACAGTGGGTCTCAGTAATATGAACTAATATTAATGAGTGAACTTTGAGAGCTAAAGTTAAGGACACAGGTTATCAGGAGCTAGAAACAGGACAGAAATAGGGCATTTGGTGCTGAAGGAATACAGAATGCACAGCAAGACTGACTATGAAAATTCAGAAATGGATAACACAATATTATCTGATGGTAGCACAATAATTTAAGTACACTGAATGAAGCTGAATATGAGTATGATTGAGGGAAAAGGACTGGGGGCACATATGACACCAGAAAGAAAGATAACGGATAAAGACTTAGGAATGCCTAGAGTGGACAATGATAGTGATTAAATGTACAAATAAAAGAATGTTTTTGCATGAGGGAGAACAAATGAATGTAAACATTGCAAGGTATTGAAAATGGGATGGTATACAGGAAAAAATACAATTAATACAAGCTAAGGTTTATAGTTAACAGTAACATTGCAATATGTTTCTATTGAATGTAACAAAGGCATTATGCCAAAACTAAATGTCAGCAAGCAGGGAATGTGGTGGAGGCATATGGGATTCTTTGCAGAAGAAAAGTGTCTTCATATAGACTGTGGTGGTGAAGGCATGGCTATGTGAGTATACCAGGAACCATTGATTTTTCACTTCAGTGAGATCATATGATGTACAGATAAAACTGTTTAAAAGTGAACAAAGAGGGTGGGCCATGGTGGCTCAGCAGGTAGAGTACTCGCCTGCCATGCTGGAGACCCAGGTTCAATTCCTGGTGCCTACCCATGAAAAAAAAGTGAACAAAGAAAAATAAGTGCTGGAAAAAATGTGGAGAAAGAGAAGTACCTATACACTGATGACAGGGAAGCTGAGAGATGCAGCCTTCCAGAGGGCAGTGTGGTGGTTCCACAGGAGGCTAGGGGTGAGTTTGCCATATGATTCTGCCAACCCCATTGCTAGGTATACACCTGGAGGAACTGAGAGTGGGGATATGAATGGACATTTGCACTGCGGTTTATGATGGCAGTGTTCACAATTCACAATGGATAGAGGTGGCCTAAGAGTACCACAACCAAGGAAGGGGGAACTGTGGTGTATAAGTACAATGGAGCACTGAGTGGCTGCAAGAAAGAATGAAGTTGTGAGGCATGCAACTAGGTGAATGAAACTTGAAGACAGTAAGTTGAATGAAATGTCAGTAACCAAAGACAAGTACTATCATGCCTCGTTCATATAGATTAACTATAATATACAAACTCAGAGAATTGAAGTCGAGAGCATTGGTTATCAGGTTGGGGCCTATTGCAAAAGATCCTAGATTGTAAGCTCTTATAACAGTCATATTTATTTTGGAGTTGTAACTGTTATTTCTAAATTCTGAGATACTGAGCTATTTGTGTATAACCTGGTCGTTCCCTGAAACTTCAGGTATTTATGTGACACCTGGGACTCAAAGTTAGAGTTCTGAATCTATGAAACTCAGCATTACCCCATACAGCAACTGTTTAAAAAGTTGAAAAAATTATCAGACTTCAACAGGAGATATTAATGAAGCTGATCTGGATTGGACTAAAGTAAATCAGAATACAGGGTAAAGGATGATACGCTCTGCATTTAAAAACTTCAACTTCTGTGAAACAAAAGGAAGAGATGTTTATTTGGTGCAAATTTATATTTTGTTTAGTGCATTATCCAATTTAACTTGTATGGTCAGTTTATTTGAACACCATAATTACATGGAATCTTGAATAGGGAGAGAGATCTTGTTGATTTGAACAGGCTGGTGTGATGCCGCAATACATAACAGAGTAATTTGGGCAGAAAATAAAAAAGTATTTGCAAAGTCCACTTGAGAGACTGGAGAGAAGGGAGGAAATATTAAACTTTCCCATCTGGGGAATTCCTGATATTCTCGCAAGCAAGTAGGACAACCAATTCAATAGGCTGAGTCTTCAATCTTGGGCTGCAACTTATCCTGCAAAGGATAAGTTAAACCTACATATAATTATGCCAAAGAGTCATTCTCAGAGAACCTCTTGTTGCTCAAATGTGGCCTCTCTCTCTCTAAGTTAACTTGGCAGGTGAAATCACTGCCTTCCTCCCTACATGGAACATGACTCCAAGGGTTAAATCTCCCTGGCAATATGGGACAGGACTCTTGGGCATGAGCTGGGACCCAGTATCATGGATTTGAGAAAGCCTTCCTGACCAAAAGGGGAAAGAGAGAAATGAGATAAAATAAAGTGTCAGTGGCTGAGAGATTTCAAACAGGGTCAAGAGGTCATCCTGGAGATTATTCTTATGCATTATTTAGAGATCCTATTTTAGTTTATGGTGTAATGGGATGGCTAAAGGGAAGTACCTGAAACTGTTGAACTGTGTTCCTGTAGCCTTGATTCTTGAAGACAACTGTATAACTATATAGCTTTTACAATGTGACCGTGCGATTGTGAAAACTTTGTGTCTGATGCCCCCTTTATTCAGAGTATGGACAGATAAATTAAAAAATAAGGTCAAAATAAATAAATAAATAACAGGGGGGGATAAGGAGTAAAAAAAATTGGGATAAATTGAAATACCAGTGGTCAATGAGAGGGTGCAGTAAGAGGTATGGGATGTATCAGTTTTTTCTTTTTATTTCCTTTTCTGGAGTGATGCAAATGTTCTAGAAATGTTCATGGTGAAGAATACGCAACTATGTTATGATAAAAAAAATAGTATAATTTATTTTTAAATAGTAACAAATGTTCCACACCAATGCAAGATGTTGGTCTTGGGGTAGTATGTATCTTATTCATGACTGTTTTGTAAACTCATATCTTCTCTAATAAAATAAATAAATAAAATGTGAAAATATAAATAAATGAACACTTGAAACAACAACAACAAAAAAAGAGTAGAGATGGGTTAGACAATCATATGAAACTAGAGAACAACCTGAAGAAAATGCAGAGAATGGGTGAGGAGCAGTCCTGCCACAATAGTGTTCAGATATAAGCAGGAAAGTGATGGGAAACAGGCTTGGAAAGATTGGAGCCTGAGGTTGTAACAGGCCACAAAGACGAAGATAAGGTATTTACATTGAATTTGACATATAATATGGAGCTGGTTTCAGCTAAACTTAAGTATAATTAATTAGAAAGCAAAATCAAAAAGAATTGAAGTAGAAAGAAACAAGAGGCAGGTAGAGTTATTAGAAATCTCTTATAATCGCGCAACTGAGATGGTATGAAGTAGCACTAGGAGTTGGGTTTTACAAAATATTTGAAATATTAAATCTGCATTTCTTAGCAAGTGACTGTATGGAATGAATACATGGAGTGAATAAGTCAAAACTGATTACCACATTTTGATTCTAATGGAAAGAGAAGACTTCGTTTGAAAGGCTTTGGGATGGGGGGATTGATAATTATTTTTGGACATAATGAGGTGCAAATGAGAGATGTTTAACAGCTGTTGTTGGACATTTTAATCTGGAGCACAGGATAAAAGCAGGGCTAAAGACAGATTTACAAAGAACCCAGGTGTTAATGATAGTGCCTGTGCACATAAACAGGGAAAAGAGTTGTGCTGAGAGGCACAAGGCCAGAATTTTGGGAGACTCCTTCATTTAGTAAGCAAGAGAAGGAAGGGAAGCAAAGAAAGAAGATGAAAGGGAATTGGGAAGAGAATCAAAACCATGCTACGTTAGACTACACAAGATGTGAGAGATTGAAGAAAGAGGAGATGGTTAGACCAGTGAAATGCTACAGGGAAGCTGGGAAAGATGAAATCTGAAAACAGTTCATTCACTTTGACAATTGAGAGATAGTTGACAGCTTTAAGTGATCACTTTTTGTGATGCAGTCAGGACACAAGCTAAATTGCAGAGGTGCAGAGGTACAAACAAAATTTAAGATAAGTTTATAATGTACACAATCTTAACCTTCCTTTTCTTTGGACTTGTTACTCTATCGGATCTGCATGACAAATTTTGAATTTGAGCAAATAATCGAAAAAAGATAATTTACTTAAAAAAAAACAGATTACCTTTAAAAAAGTCAAAATTATATTTAAAAAATTACCTTCCAGATATTAATTTCCAGATATTATTTATCTTCTAGATATTCCATTTAATTAATTAATAAAATGCTTTCCTGTAGAAAAAGAAAAAACTTAACAGATTGTAATTAAACTTTGAGGCCTAGATCTTCCACCAAACATACTTATCCGTAATGAACTAAAACTAAAACTTTGTTTCAAATATAAATCTAGAACATCATTTAGAAAGTGATTTTTAAAACAAAGATATACTGAGTTTCAATCTCCCCCTCTGTCACATCTATTACTCCAATATCAATTTTGGAGGTTAAATTTAGGTACTTTAGGGACATAATTTGTTTTCATATAGAGAAGCCAGTCTTCCACATGGGATAAGGCAAATTATTTTTTCTGTATTTGCCTAAAAAGATAACACTATAGCCCAGTTCCTACTGCACATACTAAAATGGGGCCAAAACAGATGATTGCCATGAACCCCAAATATTTCCCCTTCCCCAACATTGTCCTCCCTTTTGTATGTAGTCAGTCATAAATCATGAGCATAAGTTGAGGAATGCGTATATTACACACTCTTTCTCCACAGGCATATTAATTCATTGAATAAATATTTATTAAGTGCTAAAGGTAAGGGTGGCCTTTTCCTGCAGGCTAGCTGACCAGAAAAAGAAACTAGCCTTCTGCATACCTTCTGGAAACTGGCTGTGGCCCGTGCTTGAGATAGTCATTTCTGGTGAAACACAAGGCATGGACCACAGTCCCCTACAATGTCCCAAGAAAGATTCCTGTTTTCCCAATCATGAAGGTTGATGTGATAAATTTTGTCATTGCCTTGTCATAGCAAAGAGCTGCAACTATAAGACCTGAACCAGGGTCCCCTCATCTCAGTAGGGAAGGGGCTGGTGTTACCTCAAATACAAAACTGAGTTTTCACTCAGGGCTGGAGCCAAGGTTCTGGGACTCTGTAGTGCTTTTGCATCCAGGGGAGGAGCTGATGTCTACCTAAACAGGTAGCTTTAAAGGTCCATAGTCCAAGGGTCAAGGATCCTCTTCCAAAGTCTAGCATCTGCATCACTAGATCACCGAGTGAGCCATGGAATGCACTGAGCAAGAGGGTACCTGTCATTGCTCCTGTCTCCATGAGTTTCCCCCATACATGCTGCTCCAATAAGCCTGGTGTATGTGCTGCTTGGCCATTTGCCCTTCATGCACAAGAACCAACAATAACTCAGGCATTGGACACACAGAAGTGAACAAAACATAAAGTCCCTCCTCTCAAATGCATGTTCTCCTGGAAAAACAAGTCAAAGAACAAATAATGTATCAAGTAGTGATAGGTGATATAAGGAACAACAAAGCAGTGGATGGAGATAGAATGATTGTAGGGGTACAGAGGGTGGCAGCAATGAGCTCTCCTGTAAGGTGGCAGCTCAGCAGTGGCATGAAAGAAGTAAGGAACTGAGCCATGTGTAAGTATAGGGAAAAAGCATCCTTGGCAAAAAAGAACTGAGTTCAAAGGACTTGAAGCTGGAGAATATTGGGTGTGTTGGAGAAAGAGCAAAGAGGTTCCTCCTGCACCTGGAGATTCAGAAGCAGGGAAGTGTGGCAGGAGAGGAGGTCACTTAGGTCATAGGAAAGGCTATGGATTTCACTCTGCTCCAGATGGAAAGCCATAGGAAGGAGCTGATTCAAATTTCAGAATGCTCCTCAGCCTTCCCGTGGAGAAGGAGTCAGGGGAGGAGAGTGTGTGTGACAAAATGGTGAAGCAGGGAGGTGGTCAGGAGTTGATTACAATAATCTCAGCAAGAAATCGGTTGGCTTGGAGTAGAATGAGTGGCAATGGAATTCATGAGAAGAGGTTAGATTTGGAAAATATTTCAAATATTTTTGAAGGATTTGCTCATGGATTTGATGTGAAGTGCAAAAAGGGAAGCTAAGACTGACCAAGCAGATGGTATATTGGAAAAATACAATGATAGTACATGGGGAAAATACAATTAATGCAAATGAAGGGCTATAGTTAAAAGTAACATTGTAATATTCTTTCATTATTTGTAGCAAAGACACTGTATCAAAGCTAAATGTCAATAATAGAATATAAGGAAGGGGCATGGGATTATTTTTTCTTTTCTGAAGAAATGAGAATGCTCTCTAATAGACTGTGGTGGTGAATGCATAACTATGTGATTACATGAGGAGCACTGATTGTATACTTAGAATGGATAGTATGGTGCGTGGATAAAACTGTTTAAAATAAATAAATAAATAAATGACCCAAGCAATTGGAGGTAACTTACTGACTCATGGAAAAGTGCAGGATGATCATGTTTGAGGGCAAATTGAGTTCAGGTTGGGACAAGCTAAGTAGTTTGAACTGTCTATTAAAACAAGAAGAGATACCAAATAGAGCACTGCATATAAGAGCCTGACATTCAGGGAAGTCATCTGAGCTGAGGTATGAACTGTGGGAGTCACGAGCATATAGACAGCATGTTAAGAGCACAGGGGTGATCACTGAGAATGGCTGTGCATGAACTGAGGTGTAATAGTCAGGGTTATCTAGGGAAACAGAATCAACAGGAGATATCTGTACATATGAGTCTCCATAAAAGTGTCTCACGCAACTGTGGGAATGCATGACTCCAAACCCCACAGGGCAGGCCACAAGCTGGCAACTCCAATGAAGGTCTTTGATGAATTCCCCAGGAGTGGCTGGCTGGCCGAAATGGAAAGAGAGATTCTCTTTTCTGACTTTTCCTTTAAAGCCTCCAGTTGATTAAATTAATTGTCACTCTTTGGAGAAGGCACTCCCCTTAGCCTACTGCAGATGTAATCAGCCAAAGATGAGATTCACATGCTGATGCTTTAAGTCCACAGCAACCGAACAAGTGGGCACCATCACCTGGCCAAGTGGACACTGGAACCTATCACATGCGATTTGGGACCTCTGCAGCTCCCTAAGATTCCTTCAGAAGGTCCACATGGTCAAAACCACATTCATAATATGACTAGGATAATATTTGCCTTTTTTACTCTTATTCTCTAACAAGTATACAATGGTGTTTCCAGGGACTACATGACATGTGATGTGGCACTAGATTGAATGCAGAAGCAGATACAAAAATCCAGCTGTATTCTATTAAGCCAGACATTGAAGAGATTTACAAAAATGTAAAACTACGTCATCCTTTCCACAAACTCTTTGTTTGTTTGTTTTTGGAAAATATAGTTAGTCTTCATAAAAATATGTTGTGTTAACATAAAATGAGTTTATTGTTGTTATTTTTGAACAAATTAATAATTTTTAAAATTTTCTGTTTCAACTTGCAATATAGTATATATCAGTAACTATAACCCACAGAAAAATTATTTGGGATCTTCAATAATTCTTAAGAGTATAAAGAGATCTTAAGGACAAAGATCTTGATAATTGGTGACCCAGGGTAAGTATAAATGGAAAAGAAAGGAAACTTTAAAAAAGAGATAAGATGGATGAGGAGAAGCCAGCATAGAGTAAGAAGCCACCAGTATCTTAGGAGGAAAACCAAGGAAAGTATCTCGGAGACCACGTGAGAAGAGTCTTTCAAGAAGGGAGTGATCAATAGCTTCATGTGTTGAGCATAGATTGAGTGAAATGAGAACCGACTCTTAGATTGGATAACACAGACGTCAGCAGTGACCTCGATAAGAGCATTTTATTAGAGCGGCGAAGACAAAACCCTGACTAGGGGGAATCCAAGAGATAATGGGAAAATAGGAAATGGAGAGGGAAGTATAATCAATGTTTAACTAATTTTGTTTAAAAAGAAAACAGAGATATGGGTATCCAGAGGGAATGTAACATCAAGAGAGGGAGGTGGAGCAGTTGTTTTCCAGATGAGAGCTATTATAGTACATTATTTGATAATGCTAATGACCCAGAAGTGGTTCAAGAGAGAGGAGGAACGATTATAGAAGCCATATCTTTGAATGAGCAAGAGAGGATGGGAGTCAATGCATTAAAAAGCATGGACAGAAAATATATTGGGTAGATGGAAATACTAGTGGTCAATGAGAGGGAGGGGTAAGGGATATGGTAGGTATGAGTTTTTTCTTTTTTCTTTTTATTTATTTTTCTGGAGTGATGCAAATGTTCTAAAAATTTATCATGGTGATGAATAGACTACTACCTGATGATATTGTGAGCCATTGACTATATGGAATGTTTGTATGTTAAGAGTGCTCATGTTTGTATGTCACTTTGGTTTGTCAATTAAAAAAAAAGAAATAAAAAAAGTAGGGCAGAAGGAAGAGGATGTGGGTACAATTGCCAGTAGACTGGTATTTCGGAGTGGGAGTGTGTGGAAGTTCTTCCCCTTTGTTTATATTTTCTCAGTGAATATACGATATAAGGTTATCAGGCAAAAGTAAAAAAGAGGGAGGAGTGAGAGGAAAGGAGAAGGTGTCAACTAATAAACTATGAAAGCAAGAGTGTGAACTGACTAGAGAAATGTAATAGGATGGCAGGGGGACCCCAAGGCCCATTTGAACTTAGTGGTCGTATATTTAAAGTGAGACCAGCCAGCAGAGCTGTGTGTTTTCCCCCAGCCATACTCAGATAGTATAATTCAATGAGGAGCACATGTCTCAAAATCCTCCTTAACACTAAACTAAACTCTGAGAATTGTTGTGATGATTTTTGATCTATTTTGGCACAATGTGTGATTCTTTTTATTTCTTTTCTTTGTCCTTTAAAAGCAACCAGCATTTAGCTTTTGAAAAATGATGACCACAATTTTTAATCATTCAAAAAGTGAAACTCTGTCTCTCTTCTTTAACAACTGAATTAATACAGAACATAATCTGAGTACTATTAACAGGTACCCAACAAATTCTGAACAGAATAAAATGTTAACATTCCTGTTTAACTAGAGCTTCTACCACCACCAAATCAAATCAACACACACAAAAATGATGCATCATCAATACTATTATTCTCAACAATTACTCCCTAGTTAAGTCACTTGTTCTGCCTACTGGGTGTTGTGCACAGCAATAATGATAATTATGGCCATGAAGGCCATATCTGTAGCCTCTCAGCTTACAGTTATCCAGTTTATTACCATAATTGATAGATTTGCTAGAAGCACATTTGTACAGAGCAATTTGAGTGCTATAAGGCCCATGTCTAAAAGAAAGGAAATGTGTCTCCCTCTTGCCAACGATGATTGCATATTTGAGCCTTTTCATAATCACCTGGAATCTGGACCTAATGAAGATCTTTACATCACAGTGCTAGAAGTAATCAGGGCCTTTGTTAACTGTAAATACAAACACAACCTAAGGGTCTTTTGTACAATAGGTTTGTATGATCTCTATAAACTGGCCCTGCCAGAAGTATGAAGTGTGTCTGTTAAACCCCAGTGGCTAAGAATGTGGTACTGGAAAGAATTTACTCTTTTGAAAAGTAGCAAGTGCAACTGCCACGCAGTGCTTATGATCTACTGTTCATCAAGGTCCTTTTACTAGGGTTCCTCAAGACTGGCTCCTGGCGCTCTGTACGTCTACGCTTCTGCACAGCCAGTTTTATAACAATAATTAATAATACCAATTAGGAATACCATGGAGTTGTTTTCTATACTCAATTCAGCAAAAACCACCATTTGCCGCTTTTCTAACTACCCAGAATTTCTGGAACAAACTCCCTCTATGAGATTTGCCTTCCCAAGATAGAAACAAGAAAATGCATTTTTCTTGCAGCTAGGGTGCTGTGTTAGTCAGGGTTCTCCAGTGAAACAGAACTGACAGGATACATATGTATAGTAAATATTAAGAGACCTATCATAGGAATAGGCTCACACAGCTATGAGGATTGGCAAGTCCAAATTCCAAGTTTCACACTGGAAACTCCAGTGAAGATGAAGTTGAGTTCCATAGGAGAAGCCATCTGCCTGAAGTAAAGGGGTTCTTCTTTTTAACTTCTGAAATCCTCAATTATGGCTTTAAGACCTCAGACTGATGGGGTGTAGAGACTCCCCTCACTGCCGAGGGCAATCGCCTTTGTTAACTGTAGATGCAATGAGCCTGAGACGTAATAAATTAACTATAGATGTTAATCCATGTATGAAATACTCTCATAGTATCAATCAGGACAGTGTTTTCAGATCAAACAACTAAATACCATAATATACCCAA